>JAJFDK010000166.1:0-50451 GCA_028637775.1 Xylariaceae sp. X167
TTAGTTTTCGGCAGTTCTGGGAACCATACGTAAAGTGGTTAGTGGCAAGGGCCGAAAATCCCAAATAAAGGCGGTATTCCGAACTGCCAGCTCTACCTACCTAGGTAGGTACTGTAGTAACAGGACTTGTGTGGGTTACTTGTTACCTAGGCGACTTAGCTCGTCAATAGGTAACTTTTAACTAACGTTGTCGATTCAGATTGGGTTTATTGCCTTGAAGCCGTTTCGAAACTCCGACCGGGTTGGCCTGTAGGTAGGTACTTGTGTTCCGTAGGAATCGTCGTATTATCTGAGATGTATTCATTCATTCATTTAAGTAGGTGGTTTCGGAAGGATTCATGTCCAACAGTGGAAGATAACGTGTGTCTCGCTGACTCTGCTGGCTGTCGAACTCGCTTTTTATAGACATGCATGAGGCCATCATGTATTTGCTGTCATTTGGCTAAGTAACATTAGCTGTGTCTTAAACGATCTACCTGCCTTAGGTAGCACCGTCTGTACCTAGCCTTATCAGATCTCTCGGGCTGAGGCTTTAACGGCGATTGATCTCGATGTCGCTGGGTGATGCCGTTGAGATGGATGGATGCGTGCAAAATGGACTCGTTAGACAGAATGCACCTCGAGATAAACCTGTTGTTATTCACATAGCGGTTTATGTAGAAACGGGCAATTGCCGTGGCAGTCGTCGAGGCGCGAGATAACGGGAAGGTGTTCTGGCCAGGGCCCGATGAAAAAAGGGGGGGTGCGTCTTAGTGATGGCCCAGGATGGGGGCTCCCCTATGGGGGGCTCCTGGGGGGGCTCCTGGGGGGGCTCCAGCTCCTTATGGGGGTTCCTCTGCTGCCCCTCAACGGAGCCCCACCAACCGTCCCGCAGGACAGCTCTGTGACGTCCAATCATCCCGCCTCCTATAACTTCACGTCACAAAGCATCACCGCCAGTCTTATTTTTCCTCTTTCTTGCCATCAGGCTCGTTAGACACCTACCTAATTCCCAGTAGCAGGATATCGTTGTTGATTTGATCGTGCACATACCTTCGTGAACGGCGACACTCTGGTTGGATCCAAGAACCCACCTGCACCCTATCCTCTCGCGCTCTCTCCCTTCATTTGTTTATACCCGCCTGTGCATTCCGAACCCCGTGCCGCTTCACGATGGCTTCCCAGGACGAGAACGACCACCTCCCCGAGGAGACTCAGGGCTACAAGCTCTCCCAGCCCAAGCAGAGCTTGGCTGAATACCAGAACATGGGTAAGTGCTGGATTTCTGTAGTCTGTCTCATTCCATTGCATGAGCTGCCTCATCGGTACCTTGCTGTCGCTGGGTGTGATGGGTGATGGGTGACGAGTGCACGACGCCGCTCTGTGAGCTGTTTGGAAAAGCCGTACGCCAGCCGGAGCCGACACACGTGTCGTATGGCATTCCGGACGGTGTCAGCGGGTGACGGCTGTGGTGCAGAGGGAGGGAGTGGAAACTCAGCCCGTCTTTGCGGAGACCGTGGTGGGTGCGGTGGCATCTGCTGCGATGGCAACGGCAGTAAGGGTGCGCACCTGTGACAGACCGCGAGGCACTTCTTTTCATACGGAGTCATTTCAAGCGCTGCGGATCAGTCCTGACTACAGCTGCGGACAAGCGAGCGTACAAGTTCGTTCGTGCTTCAGGCGTCGACTCCCCACCACCACTTTGCACCCACATCCTACCCAGTCAAAACAACAGCTGCATTTCGATTTCCACTCACCAAATGCTCTCGCTTGGTGACGCACCACAAATTCATGCAATCACTTCCCCTTATTTCTCCCTCTTGTTCCCTCGGCGTCGCCGATCCCACCTATCTTATCTACCATTTATCTCACCGCCGACTTGTGTTCATCGCCGGGCCCGCTGCCACATACACCCGGCCCGGGTCCGGGTTCCGAAAGGATGAGCCACCAAAGTCGCCGTCCCCAGAATCCCAAGGGGCTGGAGAATTCGCGGCTCGTGCCTCGTTGCCTGGTAAAAACATCTACCGCGTGGAGTAACTCAAACCTTTGGCACCAGAGGGACTCCATCTTCTCCCACCGGCCCAAAAGTCAGTCATCTACCATCGACAACAAACAGGAAAGACTGGAATGTAGAAGTCTACCACACTATTTACCACAAGAGACTATGAGTCCCCGCGACAAAGTCAGAGCCTGGATCTATGCGACGCATCCTTATGCTACTCCCAACCTCAAATCCCTTGCGCCAGCCTCTCCCCCCTCCCCTCCTCTCAGTAGCAGCCGGAGCAGGAACAGGATCAGCAACAACACTATCACCACTACCGGCAGCATCGACGGCATCAGTACTGCCACTTCTATACCACCTGTACCACCTCTTCCGCGTGCGCCTAGTGGCTTTCCCCGTGTTGTCAGGAGAGTCAAGTCAATAGCAAGCGTTTTTCATCGAGCTGCGTTGAAACCCGGTCGTCCCGTCCCCTCGCAGCTTAGAAACATCACGTCCCGGAATTCCAGCAGCTCTAGCAGCAGCAGTCTTGATCCAGCATTGACTTGCAGAGGCGTGTCCGAGATGATGATCAAGAAGACAACTACCGTCACCACGAGCCCTGCTCCTGGTCCTGGTTCTGCTGATGGCAGTCCTAGCCAATCCGCGCAAGTCGCGCCGGAAGTTATTGCTACTTTTGAAGAATCCCTTGTTATCACGCCAGATGAAAACGTTCCAGTTACTAAGTTTAAACCAGATGCGAATGATGAGTCCCTCCAGCGTTACAAGAAGTCGCTAGGTCTCGGAGGCGGCAAGGATCTTTCTGATCCCAACGACCCTCGTGTCTGCATTATCCTTTCTCTCACCATGGAATCTCCTGGTCGCGATCCTGTCACTATCGACCTGTCCCAGCCCGGCAGTGAGAATACTCTCAAGGACAAGCCCTTTAAGATCAAGGAGGGTGCCAAGTTCACGATGGTTGCGTCCTTCCGTGTTCAGCACGAAATTCTCAGCGGCCTGCAGTATGTTCAGGTGGTTAAGCGTAAGGGTATCAGAGTCAGCAAGGACTCAGAGATGTTGGTAAGTCTTGACTTGGCAAATTCTTATTCCTGTTACGCCATCAAATCATTTTACTGACAATCTGACGCAGGGAAGTTATGCCCCCAACACTGATACCCAGCCCACCTACACCAAGCGCTGTGAGTACTAGCCCGATTGAAGATGAGAACAAGACTTGAAACTAACTCTCATAATCTCACAGTCCAAGAAGAAGACGCTCCTGCCGGCATGATTGCCCGCGGTCACTACAACGCCGTCTCTACCTTCATTGACGACGACAAGAAGCAACACCTTCAGTTCGAGTGGAGCTTCGACATCTCCAAGGACTGGTAGGTGTCCTGACGCAATCGTCACTCTACCGAAGTCACCACAAGGCAGAGCATGATTCGTTCTTTCGAAATCTCCACACATCCCGAAACGTTCAAATTCTTGACGATTGAACAACTCGTGATCCTGGAGCAAGAATCAGGGACCCAAAACTGCTTACCCTTCGTGTTGAAGGACTCGGTTCAAAGGGGACAAATGGGAAAGGATACGGAATATTGGTCTGGAATGGTTAGGGGGGAAAGGGGAGGGGGCTCTTTTTAACGAAACAACTTTTTCTCGGTTTTATAGCCTTTGCAATAATAACAAATCCTAACGAAACGCAACGAATGCGACGAAATGAATGGAAAGAGAGCAAATCCGCGAAAAGAGACTACATCAAAATATATAAGAAAGAGAAATACTGGCAAAGGCTGTCCTCGTATGGACTCGGTTTTTCTTTTTTCTAATGTTCACAACTCTCTCTCTCTCTCTCTCTGCCTCTCCCTAATGTTTTCTATCTATCTAGATCTTTCGATCCTTTCGCTGCCAGCTTAGGCTTGAGTTGACGGTGTTCGGATAGATAGTATCACATGTGAATGATGAATGACAACCTACATGACCTACTTTATCTGAAGAAATGTCCCTGACTTCATGAAACAAATCAAGGTACAGTCTACGGCTCATTCAAGACATGCATAGCTGTCGGTATAAGATAGCAAGTTCATTCAATTGCTTTGTGTGTCATGGGGATTGAGCAGGCCTCGTCGTTTCGTCTGCTCATAGTTAATACATGCTCCGATCACACGACTGGTATACCATGTACCAACGCGAAGATACAGAAAATTTGGTTTCTGTTGCTTATGTGTACATAGCATTGCTAGGTAAGAGCCGTAAGGCTTCCTCTCATGTTGTCTCAGTGGACAGCGTAGTATGTGTCGTTTGCATACGAGCTTTGCGGTTGCGGCCTTCTCCCCTGGCGACAGCCAACAGTATCTTCCACAGAGTGTGAAAACACATCGTTTCCCACCCCCTCTCAAATCTTTCTTTATTGTTCTTAACATCTTCTTGCTCACCCAGTTCTTCATGCCGTGTAAAGTTGAAGCAGCAGTTCGTGATACTCAGTACCGGTAGTTCGCATTCATCGTCATCGTAATCATCATCGTGTAAGTCTTGTTCTATAGGAAATAGTCTGGAAGACTATTACCATCTGCGGCTTTTTCATTTGCCTGAGGTTCCTTCTGTAAATCGTTCTCAGGCGCCGCGGCAAAGACGTTGAAGTGGCGCTCGCCAGTATCGCTGACCTCGAGCACGCTGGCCATATTACCACACCGGTAGCAGTAGTTCGGAGCACTCCATACGGTGCTCAAATGGTCATCAAACAGCACCAGGTAGCCCTCCTGACATAACTGGTGCGCTCGTAGAATATGGTTCATGCCATTGACGGCCAAGAACTTCTTGACCACACGTGCGCCAAACGTATAGCCAGCACCACGTGGGGAGAGCGAGAACTCATCTCGCTCAGGGTCCGGATCCGACCAAACCAGATCGGCCATGGGGCCCTCGTGTGGAATCTCTCGGAAGCGATCTATAATCTTGATCTGGTCGATACTGTGTATCGACGGAGACAAACCGCCATGAACACAAAATATCTGATCATTAATCACGACAGATAGTGTTAAGAAGTCAAACATGTCTGTGAAATAATGCCAGACGTTGGCATTGCCGTATTTACGCGCGCACTCCGTATAAAAGCCATATGACTGTGTAACGCCTCTCGACTCATGGTTTCCACGAATAAGATGCACGCGGTCCGGGTATCGAAGCTTTAGGCACACGAGAAGCGAAATCGTCTCAACACTGAACATGCCTCGGTCGACATAGTCACCTGGCAAAGCGAAACGATTCAGCTAATGCAATTCCATGGGCTGTGCGATTTCAGAAGGATGCGCGGGCGCCTGGAGGCGACTTACCGAGGAAAAGATAGTTCGTATCCGGACACCATCCGCCGATCTTGAATATCTCTATTAAATCGTAGAACTGGCCGTGTATGTCACCGACAACAGTTACCGGGGCGCGCACGTGCACGACATTGCTCTCGCGCATGAGCAGCTCCTTAGTCTTTGCGCATATGGCCTCTATCACGGACTCGGCGAGGAGTTCCTTTTTATATAGTCGAGAGATACATTCGTCCAGGTCGACCGAAGCTACCGATCAAGCACCAGTTAGCTCCGATATACACGGCAAATCGCAGCTGGATCGAAGGGTCTGCGATCGGTTTGAGGACGTACGAGGAAGTCGAGGCATCGTAGAGTAAGACGACCTGTTGGTCGGTGGGAGCGGTGGGGGAGCCTTTCGAGCCTGTCTCGGTCGCAAGAAGCCAGGAAGCAGGGTCCAGTGGTCGGCTCGGGATATAATCAAGTCGAGGACTTCCTTCTACTCCGTACAAATACAAAGTCGAGTGGAAGACAATAGCTAGAAGGATCCGTAAACATGTTCGAGAAGACAAGGCAAGGTGAGTAGCTGTCGCGGTCTTTCACAGTTGCTCATATCGGGGTGAAGCTTGCGAGTTCTCGGACGGCGAAACAGTTTGACGTACGGTCAACGTAAATCAGTCGTGTGAATAGAGAATATGATAGCGGTGGGACCGCGAATTATTCGTTGCGTAGCTCATGTGAGAAGTAGGAAGATGTGGAATAGGTGTAGATACCGCAGAGACAGAGGGCCTGAGCTGGTGCAAGATCCAATCTGGGACTAACTTAGTAATCTTTCCGTAATCGCATAGCTGGACCATAATAATGCAGGTACGGGCGATGGAACACTCCTCCGGGCTGTTTCGGCCTGGCACGGTTTCAACAGGGCTCGCAAGCAACAACCTGGAAGGCATGCCGTACGCTGTCCAATGCCCTGGCAGGTGAAGATTTAGCCCCCTGTTCAGGTATTGGATTCAGACTAAGATCAGTCCAAGTGGCCAAAATACCTAGCGTGTTTTATTGGTGAGACTCTCAACATATGTGGAAATGCCTTCATGCGCTAGCCGAACCTGGAAGGTATGGACGCTTAATTGGGACTGCAATACTTTCCCCTGCTCATAATTGTCGGTTCCCCAGTTGAACAGGTACCTACCTAATCTACCTAGGTATGTAGGTAGGTACCATCAACGGGCACATCCTGGAAGTCTTCAACAACGTAAAGTATTGCGTACGACTTATAGTTGATCAAACATGAACATATCAGGTAAGTACCTACCTAGATCTAATGGATACCTATCAAGGCAGGTACGTTTCCATTAGGCCAGGCACTGCCGTGAGTACATACATTACGTACCTACGATGATTTAGGGTTCTGTGAAGCCGACGGGCCATCGTTTTGCCGCGACCTGCCCGCACATCCATTCAGCAGGAGGGACCTGCCTAGCAGGGGAGCAAGGGGAGGTACCCGCCGTAGCGGATTGGATCCGCCTCGTGTCTCGCTCCAAGCTCAACCCTCAACTGCGGGTGGTCGCTCGGGCACCAGCTGTAGCGCCCAATTGGGGCCCAGAATAGGTGCTACCATCTTAGTTCAATCTTGTCCGGCCGGTGCAACCTGCATCTCATCTCAGCTCGTCCTCAAACGTCGATTAATCTACGGAGCGCAGTGCACATGTGTCTACACGCGACCGTGACGCTGACTGGGCCCGACATGCTGGCCCTCATTCCCGCCCATCCTGTCAAGCCATGCCTCACCAACGACAACATGTGACATAGAAATACCAGTCTCTATCGCGGAATAACACCTGTCTGTCTATTTAATCTGTTGCGGTTGCGTTGCGTTGCGATTGCGGGTGCGGTTGCGGTTGAGGGAGCGGTGGTGATGATGATGCTGACGATGGGACCGAGCACCCTCCAGCCCGTACGATCTCTTGTAACGACGAAGCTACAGTATCTGCTCCATCGTTTACTAGGCAGCGCCTTATGCCCTGACTCGCTATTCCTATATTTGCCCCTGACGAAGCGCTTGTCCAGTTCGCTGCAACGGAAAATTCAATTCAAACCCCCTTCGTCTTGATTGCCAGATTGCTTCCGGTTGCCGGGCAACACTCGCGAGTTTATATATCGAAACTTCACCAAACAAAGAGTCTATTTAGCTCTTCAGTTATGCTCTATTGAACCTAACCCTACACGGAAGAACATTGTCTAGGAAGAGACCGGAAGGCCTTCGCAGCGGCGGTCTTCAAGCCCGTGTAAGTGTCTGCTAGATATCAAGGTGCTGCCTTGTAAGTCAGGCGCGGTGCTGTCCACCACCTGACATCTCCCGTTGCCCGGACTGCACCCCGACATCCTTCTGGCAAAACTGCATCCGTTTCTTGTTATTATATAAGCAGGTTCGCTCCTGCTCTTTCCCAAGGCGACCCTCAATGTGCACCTTCCATCCCAAGTTGATTTCACAATCCACACGTACTTACTCTACATGTGGACCGAAAGTCTCCCTGGCACCCACTCTGTCTCTACTTTTCTTTTATTCTCGAAAAACATCAACGACTGTTCCGTTTCATCACATCAACAAATTTACTGAGACCAGTTATAGCTTCATTACTACTTCGCTCTATCACGACTGTATTCTTCCATCAACAGCTTTCCAAGTGTTTGCCTGTTCGATAACAAGTCGCGATTACCATCTAATCAAGATGACGGACCGCGCGCCAGGCCACGAGAAGGCCGCTGAAGAGCTCCATTGCCATAAGTGCGGCATGTCGGGACACACCTTCATCACTTGCACGAAGGATACCCGGCGCGTTCCAGCGTAAGTTCCTCGTTCTAAATTGCGGCTCTTCTCGGCGCATCTTTCCATCCATCCCCCTGACCAAGAAACCTGGCCATGTTACCATTCATGATGGGGCCAATACTATCCAATACACCAACCCCAGACGGATTTCTTGATTAACAAGCAGGTAGGGGCATGGAGGCTTCCCGAAACCGACAGGCGTCGGGCCATGACCATCACGCTGGTGCGCCAACAAAACGAAATAAGGCTTCTGGCCTTATCCATCGCTATCCGCCTCCCCCTTCTGGATTGCCACCTATCCCACCTCCATCAACGGCACACAATCCTCGCTCAGGCTACGAGGCCAATCGTCCTGCAGGTGGACTTTACGAGAGGCATCCATCTGCGAACGGAGCGCGAAGTGCATATGAGCGCCCAATGCAAGGTTATCCCCAAGGACCATCCCCCGAACCTTCATATAAGTCGGCTCACCCCAGTCACCATGATCAGTATCCCCCTGATCACCGCCCTTATACTCCCAATGTTCACCAGTATGATGAACACTCTATACATATACCTCGTTACAACTCACATATACCACCTACCTCCAGCACGCACAGTCACTATCCAGGTGGGCCTCATCCCTATCCGCCGCCTCATCCCAATGGTTACCGAAATCCCTATGAATATGATGGCGTTGTTCCAGAACAACGTTATTCACACGGCTACGGGCCACCGTCTCATGGATATAATAACTATCCACGTCAACAGCAATCATCTCCAGGTTCTTCTCAATACCCTTCGCACCGGGATAACCGACTTACTGGAAGACGCCCGTATGAGACACGAAGGGATGGTCGGCACTTTCCCGAGCGACGTTACGACGAAAGCCGACGCAATCGGGATCGCCATGATCGTCGGATGCCTACCGACTCGGCAACTGGTCGAAACCGCTCTGAGTCTTCAGTCCAAGCTCAGCGTCCTAAGATTCCCAGTCCGGTACGTGCCGCTACTTCGACTCATCTACCAAACACTTCCAATTCTTCGGAAGACAGCAAAGATGAGCGGGACACCAAAACGGCCAGTATGGATGATTCGCCCGGCGACTTTGAATGGGAACTAGAGAAGATCTTCAAAGATCCCCATGTTAAGGTCACCAAAGACCTTATTTCGGAACCTCTGCCAACCAAGTGGACCGGCGATCCTATAATGCCTCCGAAGTATGACAAGGAGACAATAACTTCGAAATATGTCACCCCTACCAATTTGGAAGAGTATGCGATGAGTGTTCGCAAGACGAAGGACTGGCAAGTAATGCAATACCATCCGGCATTTATGTCTTTGCAAGAAGTTCAATTTGAGAAACTATGGGACTACGAAAATGCCCTTAACGAGCACGTCAGGGCTAACCACGAGAGTAGTGATAACCACAGCGACAATGGGCGGTATGAACAGACTGCGGGTTCAGGAACTCAAGGAAGTAACCGGCACCACAACCCTCAGCACCGCGACCTAAAACATTTATATAACAAAAATGTTTCCCATCCTGCCCAGTCGAAGGCCAAGAAGCGAGATTGGGGAGAAGTCACTTGTTCAGAACCTGGCGAGTCCGGTGCAGGGCGTGAAGGCTCCAACAAGAGACAGAGAATGTCCTCCCCTGAACCGGGTGAAGTCTGTGAAGGTGACGATCAAGAACCCTTGCCTCTTATGAGCAGTGATCGTCCCAGCCAAGCCCGCCACAATAGTCGGGATGGTATAACGAAACGCTCATGGGATTCTCACCCTCGAGATGACCCGGGCGCAAAGAAGCGTTCACACGAGTCACCTTCCCAGATTGACTCGGCTTCTCCCGTGAGAAAGCGTGCACGTCAATCTTCCCCACAGACTTCGTCAAGTTCCTCGCTGCAAAGCGAGGCTCACTCTAAATCTGCCTCTCATCCTCCTAGCAAACCCAGTTCTTCGGGCAGTCCTAGTGGCCAGTGTAGTACGGGTAGCTCTGGGAGCAGGCCCAGTACCCCGTCTAGCACTCACAGCTCCATGTCCTCTCCTTTATCACCAATTTCGAGGGCATTACTTTGCATGAGTGATGATGAGGACGAGCGCGAGCACACAGAACCAAAATCGCCCACTCCGCGACGGAATGGAGCTTTACGACCGCGAAAACGGGCTGCGAAAATGCATTCAGCATATCAGTAAGTAGCCAAAAGCCGGCCCTCTACGCTTATTTTGTCGCCTACTAATACATAACAGGCGTCGTTGGTGATTCCACATCTGCTAAAGCTCTGATACAGAGAGCTGGGGCCTGATACCCTATGCTTTGGTGTTGCCTGTTGGTCTACGATATCTACACGAGTGGGCTGGACCAACAAATATCCCGACGTATCGTTTGATGAAATTGAAAACAACAAGTTCTGTAGCCGGTGCAGAGTCCTTCAAGTTTATTAGCTGCTGTTCATCGTTCACGAAACAGATTCCCTTCCCGAGCAGCTCATCGACGCAGGCTGTGCCTTGGTGACAGATGAGGATCTGCAGCAGCATGTTCCCGTTTAGAGCCGAGATTCTTTCTGCATGATGAAACTCATGATGATATCTTTTACGAGGTCGCTGCTACGAATTAGATTTCATATTGGGTTCTGCTACGAAGATGCTGTTACTTACCCCCCTCTTGTCCATTTCATATCTCGACTGGTCTGGTTTTGGCGGAAAATACCCAAGAAAAGATGATGACGATCCATGTGTCATAGCATGAAGCTGGCGTTTTGGGGAGTGTTTCCTCATGTCTTTTGCCTCGTCACTAAGAGAAGAGCGAATGGTTCTAGAGAAGCAGTTGTACAGGAATCTACATGACGGGTGGACTTTTTTCAGTCTAGAACTAAATGTTCACTATACATACATGTTCGACTCCTGTCTTCACCTTCACGGGATGATGTCGGTTCTAAGAAAACATGTAGGGGACCCTCTTCTTTGTTTGGAAGAGCTGACACACGAGATTCTAGAGGGACTTTGTGTATAATCTGATTGTTCAGAGCGTCCCCTTTAATGAACGGGTTTCTTTCTTTCTTTCTTACATACCATATCCTTGAGGCAGTGACTAAGAAAGAACCAGAAAATCCGAGACAAACCAATGGAATAGAATGATCTTGTTCTGTGACTCAATGGAAACGTTGGGATTCAAGGCTTGTCTTGGAACGTCATGGGAATATATAAACATCGTGTTTTTCCTCCTGACAGTCTCTATTTTTTGATCTCTGGCACACACGTCTCTTCGTCTTCGACTTACAAGCTACAATTACTGCATTTGAACTGAAGCCGGTTCTTCAGGTTGAATCTAGTCGAAGAGAAGAGGCCATACATAAAAAGCGAACACATTACAACAATCACGTTCTCACTCAGACACTCGCATCCGCTCGCATTCACTTACCATACAGTCAGGCACCCACCTCACATTACAGCCATCCAGCCTAAACCACACCGCCAAAATGTGTACAGGCGTCGCCCACGTCTTCTACTGCAGCAACCGCTGCGGCGGCATCGTCTACAAGCTGAAGGACACGCAACCGGGCTACACATGCCACCAGGCGCGCAAGAACCAGTATCGCGGCATCTGTCGGGGCGGGATTGAGTGGTCGTACTACGGCCGCATTGCGACTGAACGATGTCTTTACTGCGAGCTGGATGATGAGATTAGCGGGCTGAGTGCCGAGTCCTGCGAGGAGGGCGGGAACTGGTCCGAGGATGAGGGGGTTTATGTTTGTGTGAAGAGTATGGAGCAGGAGCAGGAGCAGGAGAGTGAGAGTGGGAATGAGACTGATGATGATGATGATGATGATGATGATGAGGAGGACGAGTATGAGTATGAGGATGAGGACGACGATGGGGGTGCGCTGTTGTGGTTGGTTGATGAGGAATTGGATGAGCCAGAGGAGGATGAAGATGAAGATGAGGATGAGGATGGAGATGAAAGTGAGAATGAAGGTGAGAATTGGGGTTGGGATGAAGATGAGGACGAAAGTGAAGATGAAAGCGAGGACGGAAGTGAGGATGAAAGTGAAGAGGAGGAGGAGGATGAAGACGAGGATAAAGACGAGAATGAGGAGGATGATGACGAAGATGATGAAGAAGAGGATGAAAGTGAGGATGATGAGGATGGTGGCGCGAGTCTTCGTTGCTTGTTTTCCTGAATTTCGCTGGGGTTTTGCTGGACGGATTGAGGACGACGGAAGGATAGGGGGAAAGGAGGCGCGGTGTCTTTTCGCGCGGCATTCAATCTTGCGCGTCTTTACGCGTTTCGAGGAATATATCGGTAGGTTCATCCTTGCAGAAAAAGAGAAATCATTACACTTCATGCGCGCAGGATAATGTAGGTACACTGACGTTGTTTCTGCAGATGACGGGAAGAGATTTGATACAAGCAGTATGTGGGAATCATAAGGAATAGGTGAGAGTCATACTCACTTATCAGCGACAAATTGTTTCTAACAAAAGTGAAGGTATTCGGAGAAGGCCTTCTAGTTGAAGTAGCTGCAGAATCCATACAATCAAGATGCCGAACTTCTCCCCGCGTTTGCTAGCTGGCAATATAATCTCATCAAAACCTGCTTCATACACGGACAAGGATTCCATCCAGTCGTTAGGACCACCGAAAGACGTGATGGGCGAGAAACAAGCTCATATCTGATTCAACCCAAGTTCCCATGAGTCACGGTGACTAAATTAGAATGATAAACTCTCCGGGACTTTCCATAGACATCGGCTCCGGATATCCCGGGCGGTTCGCGCCGAACCCTTTACGGCGCTTAAATATCATGCTCTCCATCTGTAGCAAAGGTCTCATGTCACTGAGGAACCGGAATTGATACGGCGAGGTCAGGAGAAGACTCGAAAACAGAGAGGCTTGAGCGAAGACTGTTCTTTCATTTCGACTAGAAGACGATACAATGAATGCCGTTATAATGTTGATTGTTGAAGGTCTCGCCAAACCTCATTTAGCAAGCACCTCCTATCAGGAGATTTCATGAAGAGAGAGAGGGAGGGGCATACGCGTCACTCACTCATCTCTCATGTCGGCACCCTCCCTCCTCTCCTTACTTTTACAATTCGCAGATTCGCAAGACAATCAGAGGGCTTTCATCGTATCGTAGTAGCAACCTGCCGTAATTCCCGCGCATCCATTTGTATAATGTGTGTGTGTTGTGTGTATCGTCGTCCCATGATCAAAATTATATTATGTCCCATCTCCTTTTGTTTACTTCCGTTTCCGTTCCGCGGCATCCATCCTTTCCTCCAACGCCTGTACATACGCGTTCAATCGCTGGCAAGCCGCCTGTAACGCCTATTTAAAAACCAAAAGTCAGTAAAGAAGACTCAAGAATACGCAATGGTCGCGGGGGTGATGGAAGCAAGGAGGGGTGCTCGGGTGTGCATGAAATAGGTAAGGCTTCTTCACTGAAAACCATCGCAAAGAATAGGGGGACTCGCGCGATCAAGTTGGAATTTGATGCGAGCGAGTCCCCCCTTTCCCCCCTTATCCCTCAAAATCAAAAGAGTCCCTCTGGCAACGACAAAGGCGGAGGTCAATCAAATGCAGAAACGCACATAGATATCTTCCGTCAATAGCTCGTTCGAAGCCTTGTAGTCTCTCCTATATTACATCCCCAGTCAGCGCGGCTTTCAATCGAGGGAGTTGGTTGTAAACGAACAGAGTATAGCCGTAGACACCGCCACCCGCGAGGGTCGTTCCGAGGAGGAATCCGAAGAGGCTGACACCGTTAGATTTATATGTTTTGTAGTGTTTTGACTTGTTTGCCGCTCACCCTCCGCGAAAGGCACCAACGGGCTTGCGAACGGGCAGCGTGGGTGCGGCATCGGCAAGACGGCGAGAAGTCGCGTGGAAACCGCGGGCAGCGCGCATCGTCGTAGCGGTGGCGGTAGAGGAGGCCGCAAGGACACCCTGGGCCCCCCGAGACACAATCCGCGCAGCCATTGTGGGACTTTTTCTTAGATATTGAGAGTGACGGACGATAAGAGCGGTTGTCGACGGATTGGAGCGAGAGAGGGACGTCGTTGATTGAGGCGGTTACAAATATACGGCTTTCTTAGTCATAATTTATTAAGAGGTCGCGTTGTTGTCACCAGACTGGAACTTGAACTTTCCCAGCTGGAGCTGCATCACATGTTATGTATATATGCATATTCTTGCATAAATGCATCTCATCCGCACTTTGTAGGGCCGGGGGCGCCCGTCCGCGGTTAATCCGTAAATTGCCGGCAAAACACAACATAAATGACCGGGCAACGACGGTTCCCCTTTTCTCATGTCCCTTGGCCCCTTTTTTACTACGAGTATTCCAAACATCTCTCCTATTTCCGACCCACGACTGCCTCAGAATTCTAAGACAAATGCTGGTGATTGTGATCCACGTGAGGATCATGTTGTAAGAAAGGAGCTGGTGATCGAATTGCAGCCTCAAGGCACTTAAAGATAGGTATGGGATACACAAGGTAGGCAGGCGACTCATACAACACGAGTGGAGCGGTACCGAGTCGTCCTATAACCGAACGGCATTTGTACTGTACTGCGCAATCCTCCAGATCATCAATCTATCGCATTAACAATTCAGAGCTTCACAAATCGATCGATACCAGTCCGTAAGCATGATCATAACTCTCAAAAAGAAATCCATTACACCTATGTATGCTAGCTACCCGAAGCCAGCATGTTTACCAGAATCCCACAAAGTAATACGGTTAAAAGACAGTCGATTAAACTGCCCCAAATCGAGCCATTCGTTTTGGCCACACAAAGAAAAAAGAAATACAGTCAGTACCCAGGAATAATTTACAACTCATCGTGCTCCGTCTCCTCAGCAGCCTCGCTGCTTGTTGTGGTGGTCGTTGTCGATGTGGAAGATGAAGTAGCGGCGGAAGAAGAAGAAGAAGAAGCAGGCGCCTCCTCAGGTACCTCAACCTCGGCCTTGTACTTGCCGTTCTCAGCAACAAACTTTACGAGGTCCTCAACGGTGCGAGCACCGCTGAAGGTAACAGGCTCGTCCTTGGAACCAGCAGGGAAGAGCTTGATGGTGGGGAAGCCGCGGATGTAGTCGGGGTAGTCGTTGGCAGTGGCATCAATCTTAGCGATGACAACCTTGTCCTTGAATTCACTGTTGGCGTACAGGCTGGCAAGCTCCTCGTACTTGGGAGCTAGCGCCTTGCAGTGTCCGCACCAAGGAGCGTAGAACTCAAGCAGAACATCCTTGGTCTCGTCAAGGACGACCTGCTCGTAGCTCTTGCCAACGACGACTGTGACAGGACCCTCCTGGGTCTCAGGGATAGGCTCGGACTTAAGGCTGGGCTTGATCTTGCCAGTGGCGTAGTCCTCAACGAAGCTGCCAATGGCCTCAACGGTGATCTCCTTCTCGACATCGTAGGGGTACTTGAGGTTCTTAGCAGTCTCCTGGATGGCAAAAGAGGGGAACTTGTCCATGGGCAGGTTCAGGTTACCGGCGTGGGAACCGAACTGCTTGGCGTCGATGGTGGCGAAGTTGATCTTGCCCCGGTACTTCTCAGCGACGGGCTTGATGGCGTTTCCAAGCTCCGTCCGCTCCTCAGCAGTCTCGGCGAAGATGTAGGCCAGAGGAAGGCCGGCAGCAATGTACTCAGAGTAAGTCTCAGGGCCAACCTCGCCGATCAGGGGGGTGGAGGCAGTCTTGGCGAAGCTCACAATGGCTTCCTCCTCGAAGGCCTCGGAGAAAACAGCCTTGCCCTCATCGAACTGCTTGTAAAGAACGATGGCAGGGGCAGTGACACCCTCGGCCTCAGCCAGAGCGGCATCGCTAGTGGCGCCGAAGAGGTAGTTGTCCCGGAACTTGTCAGCAATAGCAGTGTAGGCTTCGTTGGAAGCCTTGTCCGAGGCGTCGATGTAGGCGACCAGGACAACCTTGTCGGCGGTCTTGAAGTCCTCAAGGGTCTCCGCGTTCAGTGTTGAGACGGCAGGGAGGGACTGCTTGATCATGTAAGAGGTGATGCTGGCGAGAATTAGCACGACACATTCATTGCTGTCTCAGGAGTCTTAATGCTTACGCAGCGGCCTTTCGCTGGCCAGAGTAGGCAGAGACGTTGTCAAGACCGCGGAAGATCTTGAGTGTAGGGTATCCCTCAACACCATACTCCTGGCAGAGGTCCTGCTCTTCTGTGCAGTCGACCTTGACGAGCTTGATGTCCTTCTCCTTCAGTGTGGTGGCAGCCTCTTCGTACTCTGGGGCGAGGGCCTTGCAGTGGCCACACCAGGGGGCGAAGACTGTCCGGGAAGTCAGCTTTGGATCAAGAACATGAGCTCTTTCCGAGCAGACTCACACTCAGCTAGGACGAGGTCGTGCTCCTTGACGAAGGCATCGAAGTTGTCCTTCTTAAGCTGGACAACGTCAGAAGGCGCATCGGCGGCGGTCGCAACGGCCGCAGCGGCGAGCAAACCGAGCGCAATGTGTGTGACTGAACGCATCGTGATAGACTAAGATTAAGGCGGCGGATTAACAACTGGGATGGGACTTTCGGGCTTCAGCAAGAGTTTAGTGTGATGCGACGAGACCGACAGCAACCCACAACGCGAATCAGGAACACGCAAGAAGTGAAGATATTGTAGGTATGTTGGTAGATAGATTGGTAGATTGATGGACGTGGCACAGGTATAAGTCTGTATACACACCTTTATGTACGGAACAGGTACGGAAGAATAGCAGGGCAGCTAGTGGACACGGGAGTTGCAGGTCCGGGAGAATTGCAGCGCAAGAGACAGTGCTGGGAGTGCTGAATGTTAATTGATGATGTTATCCCGCAGGCGAAATGGAAATGTGTCCCCTTCGATGCGATGCGCTATGGATCAATGAGGAAGGAAGGATGGCTGCTCCGAATATAAATCTGGCCACAGCGCTGGCGCGACTCGATCCCGTTGGTACTAGAGCTGAGCCGTAGCACGAGCAATGGCCAATGGCAAACGCGCGTGGCGGGGAATGGGGGGCCGTGGAGGGGTCAGGTCTCCACCTGGCTCCATCGGCATTCGGGCGCAGTGGTGCTCCAGTGGTGCTCCAGTGGTGCCTCCTGTGGTGAGCACTGCTCCACTCTCGACTGGGAGGACAGGTGTTCTCTTCTAGTGGGAGCGGGTGTACTCAGTCCAGCAGCCCGTCCTTGCCGGTAGTGAAAGTACCGGAGCGCTGATACCGTTAGGTGCCTACCTAAAATAGTCCTAGCGCCTTCACTGTTCCACGTGTAGCTCTAGCCGCCTTCCCGCGTACCGTGCATAGCGACAGTGGACACTGGCACCAACTTTGCGATAAGTACCTGCCCCATCGAGAAGGTACCTCCAGTGAATCGGCACCTTCTTCCGCAGGGCTCTTGGTCGCCCCCACTACTCGCATCTGCCCAGCAGGTACGGGCTGATACAGTGTCTTACTGGTACGGCTAGGTACCTACCCGGCCTGACTCTCATCAGTCGTCGTCCGCCTCTGCCTGGACAGTCTCCCTGGCCCGGGATTCATCCAAATGTTTGTGTCAGATTCTTAAGAAGGGATTAAGCAAAAAGAAAGGGATGGGAACCTTCTTACCTATTCGATGTGATAGTGTAATATTTCAATCAATACCTCAACCATTACTGGTGATCGACCATCTCTTGACATAACTCTGTTCGTTGTTCGGATCACCTCTATCGATGCCTTGTTTCATGGTGTCTCTCTGTGTCTCTTCATGCCACATACGGAGTCAGACTCCTTTGCTCATGTCGTCTCTGTGTTGACACTTGAACATCTATTACTCAACCCACATCCAACGATACAGGAAAAGTCGACTTTGAAGATCGACTTCAGACACTACCTAGGTAGAGACTCAGTTGTACCATGTTTCATTCGCCCATCAATTGGTACGTATGCTAGCTGTTCTGAGCCACTCATTGCCTGGTGTCCGCACGGAGTGGTGTCGATGGTGTGGATGAGTCCATTCAATGAGACGGCTTTCCTCTATTCTGTATTGAATCTGATCTTGATGGGATAAAGAAACGAGCTCACTATCATGTCAAGGTTGTCTGAGCCCCTATTCGATAGGCATTCGATGAAAAGGGTGCCTTTACTTCGAATATGTGCTTCTCGATGCCTTCAGATCGACTCTGCCTAGGCTCACTCCTGATATTTGATGACCCCGATTGTTATTCTGTTCGACGGACTGGGTAATAATCAGGGTCACCAATCGTATTCCTGAATAGGCCTATGATATATATCAGGAAGTACCTAGGTATCGGAGCTTTCCAATGCCTTGAACCCCTATGTTGACGTGAAAATGCAGATTGTCGATGAGGGAAACCAGCATTAATAATGTTTGTTGTACTAATTCCATGAGTCATGCTGCCGCCTTTTCATCGGTGGTAGAAACAGAGAGTGAGAACGCGCCTGTGTGAGTATGCCTGTGTCAATATGAGGAAGCGAGAGAGAGAGAGAAAAAGCTAAGGCGACTCGGAAGCTGCCCCTATGTGGATAACTTGTAGAAGTTGCTATCGGCATAATTCTGACTTCTTGCCCGTCTGTCATGGCAGCTGCTATGATCAGGTGATAGAAGGGATTTGCGCCTTCCTGTTCATCCGAAGCTCGAGCACTTGCCAATCCTCAAAACGTCACTGGGAAAGACGGCACGTCACATCCGGTTCTTCTTCTCCTCTCCTCTCTCTCTCTGTCTTCTCATCCGTCATCTGTCATCCGTCGAAATCATGACAGTTCCCGCCACTTTCTCCTTACCAGGTTCACCGACTCCATCGCCAGATTTCGTACTCGATACACGGCTGTTGTCAGTGCCAGCTGGTTGTTATTCCAGTGACTGTTGACAAAGGCTTATTGATAACCAGAGAGAAAGATCCAGCATAGAAGCTATACAGGGGCTCTCAACTGGTTGGCGACTCGTTGGTTTTCTTACCCATTTCTGTACTATTTTACTACATATTATGCTCTTTCCCCAGCTGTGCATCCTTGTGCTCGTGTCTCCGGCCTGAATCATCAGTATCTTCGGATATGATGGAGCAGGCTCGCTACCCTCGCCGTATTGCAAGCCACGGCGCACTACAAAATGGCTCCTCGTCCCATGGCGGACCGTGTGTTGGCCGCTCCCCCCTTCATCCTCTTCACAAGCCACTTCGCTGTGTCAATGAGAATTCCGTGCTGTTACGATCACCTGGTGCGCTGGAAAGCATGCTCAAGACGACGACAGAGACTGGAGATATTGGGATTTTTACCATCAAGCCCGTGCCACCTTCACCTCTCAGAGATACACGCCATGAGATGGGCTATCCACACCCAAGGCCTTTCCATCCTGTTGACAATGGATACCGTCAAAATCAGGCATTACGATCGCCATACCATCATGACAACGCATCCGAGGCCTTTTCTGTTCACGGATCAGAGAGTCTCAAGTCAATCATGAGTACTCTTTCTCCAAACTCGACGGAAGACCTAGGCAAGCGTTCTTATTCCATGACTACCTGTGGCTCTCGGCATCTATCCCACTGTAAATCAACCAACACCTTGCAGAGCCAGGCTAGTGGTGGAAGTAACCTTCAACGCCCTCGCTCTCCGTTTCCGTACCCGACACGCTTGAAGCGTCCAGGCGTTCGTCCGTCATCTCCAGCTGTAACAGAAAACGGCCAGGTCGATTACAGTCGAATGGTGGAAATTGACAGAGTCTCCTATGTGGGCACTCGCAATCGTTTCTGTTCATGGCTAGACTGAACTAACTGTGATATCTAGAGACCTCTGCACAGCCAAGTCGATCAAGCATACTCGCCAATGGCGAGGAGGCCACAACCGCTTGGGCTGAGAGCAGATGTAAACCGGTCTACTCCTTCATTGGTCCCTCCCGGACCACCTCCCAATCTTCGTGGCCCCCCTCGTCCACCATCGTCAAGTAGAACGTTTTCGCCTGCGTCGATGATATCGAGGAACCCTCCATTTCATGAGCGATGCGATAGTACATCGATGCGAACCTCAAGCCTAACTTCGGTTACGAACATGCAGCGACGGATGCTGCCTGCATATAAGTCAGGGCACCCAGGCGCTGCAAGACGTTCACCGCGTTATTACGATTACAGCGAAGAATTTGAAAATAAGCCTCCTCGATCGGCTTCATCTTCTCAACATTATGTGACCCCACCTCCACGGACAATCAAGTACCACCGGTCAATGATGCTTCGAGAGGATAGCAATTATCTCGCTACAGGTCACCTTAATTCTGTTTTTGGAGAGGGCGACTCGGCCTTTGATTGCGAAAGTCAGGCCGTCGATGAGCAAGATGTGTCTCCGGTCTTAATAGCAGCCCCAGATTGCGGTGAGAGCAGTCCAGCGCCAAATAGGGTCACACCCTGTGATGACCCGAACTCTCCATGTTCTCAGAATGGCATGACGGAATTCGAGACCCCAGGCCATGGCCGGAAGAAGACGAAGAGCAGCGACATAGATTTGCTGCCGTCGCAAATTGGTCGGAACTCAATCGATACGTTCAGATCGAGCCTTGACTTTGAGCCAAGAGGCAATTCACCAACGTATAACTATGCTACTAATCACGCCAATACCAACTCGAAGGCTATGACGAAGTCACCAGAGAGACATGTTCAAGTGTCAGGAGGTCAGGCCCCTACTATCCGAAGTGAACAGGGAGTTATCTTTCGGGACGACACGCACTACGATGTAACAGGCAAGGAAAGTCCAGACGACCCTCATACTCACGTTGATGGTGGAGCGGACAAGATGCATTCGCCAAATCAATCCAGTGAAGCCCCCGTAGTTGAGCACCAAGACAACGAAGAAGTGAAGGAGTCATGCACAGTTTCGGTTCGAGATGAAGCGGAACCTGGTGCACAGTCGACAGGTAACGGGGGACTAGACGCCAGTACTGTATCTGATTCACCCCAACCTGAACGGCCGAGGAGCTTGTCCATGGGAGAGGCAGCAACGACACCAAATGCGACAGCAGAGAGTTGTACAAAAGAGAGTCTGCCACAAATCCAGCCCAACACAAATCTCACTCAGCCGTTCCGCCGTCATAGGCGAAAACCTGCTGCGCTGAGGATCAGCACCAGCGACCTTCCCCGGGATGATAACGAAGGTCACCCGCACATGACTCCTACATGCTCTACAGTTCCCCTCATGTCTCCAAAGCCAATATCTCCTGCTCGCCAACTCAAGGTCAAGAACAGCATTCCCCGGCTGATGAAAGCTCTGCCACCTCTGCCAGATACCTTGGGTTACGATTTGCCCTTGACTACGATTGATGTTCCAGAAGTGGACGACTTTGCCGATATTCTCATTCCATTCGGCTTCCAGGGCTCTAATGATAATCTGAGTACTGATCAACCACAATCTCCTCGCCAGCCACAAACGATGGATGACCGCATGAGTCCTAATTCAGAAAGAAACAGACCCAAGTTTAGATTGAAGATCAAGACGAGTACTTGCTCCGAAAGTTCCGATAAACGAGAATGGTATACAGATGAAGAGGTGCCTCGTTCGGAGCGTTTGCCGTCTAACAAGCTTGACGATGGGTTTGGCGCAAAGCTTGTGCGAAGTCGACACCGCCCCAACAAGATGAAAGTCAGAGGCCGTCGGCGTTCTACGCTGAGCGCTTCGCACTCTTCTACTGTTCGGCATCATCCAGGCGTCGAGAGACCAAGAGTTGTTACAGAGCTTTTGCGACAGAATCCTAACGATCTGTTCAGCGTTCCTCCTCAACCAGAGGCAGTGATGATGAAAAGACGTGGAAAGTATTTGCGCAAACTAGTCTACCCTCAGGCCACGGTTACTTCCACTACTTCAAACTCGAATTCATCAGAAGAAAGAATCGTCTCGACTAGCTACCACGCACCTTCAACAATATCCGCCAGCAATACGGAGATGCCTTCAATCGAGAGAGACACAATCGTCAGTTCAATGCCACCTCATGGCCTAAGGAAACGTTTGTCAAATCTCCGTGCTCTATTGACGTCTTCTATCAATACGTCTGGTTCTCGAGCTCGAGCTAGGAATAGCTTGAAACTACATCGGATCTCATCCAATGCTCTTTCAAGCTTCAATTTTGGTTTCGAGGACCACGTTAAGACGAGCAGTTCCATGAGGGCCGGATCCATGCAGCTACGAGTGAGCCAACGAATCCGTGCGAGGCTATTCAGATGGGTCAGAGGTGCAAAGACGGGCATGCGGAAACGTGCGAACACAAAGCATAGCCAGCTCGGATCAGAGGGAATTGAGCAGACATAATATATCACATGCATACTATGCTTGTCTTGTTTTACAAGAAAGCCCCAACATCATTGGATTCGATCGAAGGTAGCCATCCGAGTGACCCTTCACTGTTTTTGAGACCTTTTTGGACCAACTGCTTTCGGGCTGTTATGAACATCTTTGCTTTGCCTTTGCTCCTTTTTTGCAAGTCGATTGGCTGTAACCTTGGTATAAGCTAAGAATGGTACGGGAGGCTTTTGAACCCAGGGTAACGGAAGTTTGGCAAGAGATCGAAAGCGTTCTTGTTCTCTAGATAGTTTACTTACCGTATCCGAAATACTTGACTATTCACTTACAACGGATATCTTGTGCACAGCCAGTGCTACGACAAATTTGTCTGCCAATCGTTTTCAAGACAGACATGGCTTGTTTGTACTGGATTTCACTTGTATGCAGGTATACCCGACGGGTACTCCTTTGTCTCCAACATACTCGAGGCGAATCCGTACATTCGCATGGTGACGGTGGTGCATACTGAGTGAGATGTCCCTCGCGAACTTTAACCCCTGAGTTATTGCTATCAAGAGAAAGAGAAGAAAATGGGGGAGAAATGAAATTGCTGTAATGACTTATTTCATAGGCTAGAATTAGCAAAGACAAGCATTCACATCAAATCGTATAAGATCAAACAATCTAATATGCAGACGGGTTATGTAGGTAGGTAGTCTATACCTGGTAGCTAGCTGGGGGTATATGTACAAGAAACCACAACGGTCTTTGAAATCGTAATACTCTTATGCGTAGGACGTGCCTTGTGTTTAGAATACGCCACCGCCGATGATGAAGAGTCTTTCTTCCTCCTGTTTCGTCCATTGCAGGATCTTGTTTGCACCCTGTGTCATGACCGCTCGAGACGTGTTGGGTCCGGCGACGCAGTAGAATTCGAATAGGGGCGTGACCCAGACGAGAGAGGTCGCGTCTTCGTTGACGCAGTGGAGAACTTTCAGGTGCGAGTGTCGCGCATGCATGGTTGCGTGGAGATGGGCGTATAGGGATATGAGTCGCCGATGCGCGATGAGATTGCTGAATGTGGGGTGCAGCGAGGGCATGAAGAATTGGACGTTCGCCTTCGATTTGAAGAGGAAGTGGCTGACGTGTGTGCCTGGCGCGATCTCTGTGACGGCGGGACGCCCCTTCGCTACGGCCTTTTTGATGATGTCCAGGTCCCCCTTTCGCTTCAACTCGGCGACGACGTTGTCGCGCATGGTTTGGAGGGTGAAGAAGCTTTCTTTGTCTGGGCTTATGAGGATTATGGCGATTGCTTCGTCGGCATCGGATGGTGCGTCTGGTGCATCTGGTGTTGCCTGAGCTTCTTCGGGATAGCTCTCGAGGAAACTAACGTACATGTAAAGATAGCCGCGGTTGTTGAAGGCTGGTAGACAGAGCGGGATCCAGTTTTCGCCGCCAGCGGCTTTTATCCCGCCAGACTCGAAGAGCATGTTGAATATGAGTTGTAAGTCGCTTGGGTGGAGCGAGTGCTTGCGAGGCCGGATTACGCTCACGAGTTTTCCGCCAGCAACTATCAAGCCATATAGAAGCGGATCTGCCCTAGTTTTGAGGAAAGCGTTGTTGATAGAGTGCCGATGTGACTTTCTTAGTTTGAGACACTCCAAGGCTCCCAGGAGAACCGATGGCGAACCCTTGGTGAAACTATCAGCTAGTGAAGATAGGAGTGTCTCTGTTCCTTGGAGGGGCTTTCGGAGATCAGTCGAAGGTCGGTTCGCAAAGATATTAGTCAAAACGGGCAAGGTCAATGTAGACAAAATCTGCATGTACAGGGCGTTGAGCTGTGCCCTTAGCTGCGAGTCGCTTTCACCAAGTTTACTAATGGCAACCAAATAGAGAGGACCCTCGGTGACAATCACGAAGCGCGTGTCGCCGGCCGTGAAACCAAGAAGTGGATTTTTGGCACCCTCGTAGAATGAGATGATGGTCTGGACTACTCCCATCGACGAGTTAATCAGTGCCAAATCCCCATGTCTGCTGTAAATCGGCTTGCCGGCCGACGAGAGAATCATGTAGTGTTTTAATTTAGACTTCCAGAGCTTGAGTCTTTCTTCATCATTCATATCAGTGTCTGATTCGTCTGGAATATCTGTAAATTCCTCTTCAAATCCAGCAAGACTCGTGCTCTGCCCCGGTCGGATCGTTTCAAATGGCGGGACTGCGGCGGACTGTGAACGTAACGACATCCAAGCGGGACTCTTCTTCGTCATATCCCCAACAAGCAAACTCTCTAGATCCCCAGGGGGACGCAAAGTAGGGGAGAAGGTCTTGATGCTCATGGAGTCGTCGCCATCTTGCTGCCTATTGGTGCCGAGGGGATAGAACCCCACGGAGGAGACACTGTGGTCCTCGATCGGAGAAGCGAGGGCGTCTTCGGTTGTTGCGGTTGCGGTTGCGGTCGTTGGGCTATCGACGGTCGTAGAGAACGTGCCGCGCGAGCCATCGGGAAACGCCAGCGTCTGAATGCTCATCGAGGTCAAGGCAGTCGTCGGCTTTGACAGCAACGGAGATCGCTCCGATGCAGCCATTTGCAAGGGCCTCGGCGGCAAGGGGGGAGGGCGCTCTTCGCCATGATCGAGTGCTTGGCCGGACAACGAGCTCGTCGCGTCTTCATTGCCCATGGTACTGAGTTGGTATCCGAGGGAATACGAGGCAAGATCCTATCATCCTCAAAAGCTATCATCCAGCGCGTAATGGGTGACTTTCGCGTTGCGCCCACATGAGATCACTCCATTGAACTGATTGCTGTCATGGGAAAGCGTCGGCTCGAGAAGATAAATATGAAACTCGGGAGGAGAGTTCCGAAAGATATGCGGTTCTTGGTGAGGTTAGTTGTAGCAGGGAAGAAAGTTGCCGTGCATGTTCAGGAGACAAAGGCTGAACAGGTGGACGATGAAGATAAGCTCGCACGTCATACCCACACATGCTCGAGCCTCAAGCATCGACGACACGGGCATTAAGCGTTACCTAACTATTACCTAGTTTGGGATGATGTGCTCATTCATGCAGGTCTAAATACCCATCAAGGTTAGTTTATCCATATTTAACGTCACTCGCTGGCGGGGCATGTCGTGACTGCAACTCGACCGAGACCAGAGCTAAAGATGTACTTTTGGCGATGTACTTATAGAGACCTGCACTATTGTCGAGAGCTCACCTGCCATGGGAACACGTAGATTCAAATCACAGTCACAGGCGGTTTCCTCTTAACATGTACAACATCGTGTTCGAAGTACGGGTTGCTTCGTAGATACACCTAATCGACCTCCATCTTCCTAATAAACCCCGTCTGCGCCGCCGTCGATAAATGCGAACGACTCCGAGCGATCCCTGAAGTTGCCGTCCTCCGAAACGCATTTGCGACTGGCGAGAGCAATGCGCTTTGGTCTGTTCCCCGGCCGTCAGCGCGACTCCATGTGTTTTCAACCCTCGGCTCCTTAAGAACTGCTAGTCAGTCGGTCTGTCAGTCTATTAGGCAGTCATGGCGCTCGAGACGGGTCTCCGACGCTCCCTGTCTTCCGACAGTCTCATGCGGCATAGTCCTATGCCACGGCAATGGCGGAATCAGCTTAGTTCAGGTATGGAAGACAACGATAACAGTGCAGCTTCTATGGACTGACAGGCCTTCTATTCAGACGATGTCGCCCCTAATGACAAGCATTACCGGAAGTATGCCTCGGGTGTCGAGCGAGCCCTCGCCCTGTTCGATACGGCTTTGGAGGAATGGGCCGATTACATCTCCTTCTTAACCCGACTCCTGAAGGTTGGCGCATTATCCTGTCCTGGAAGATAACCCATTGAGACGCTTACATGCTGCTTCATCTAGGCCCTCCAAGCTCGGCAAGCGAATACGATCACCGTCCCCTCGAAAGTCCTGGTCGCGAAACGCCTTTCCCAATGTCTCAACCCGTCTCTTCCCTCCGGAGTACATCAGAAAGCCATCGAGGTATACGCCTATATATTCTCGTTTATTGGCGAATTGGGCCTGTCGAGGGACCTTCCTTTATATCTTTCCGGCTTGGGCCCAACCCTTTCGTTCGCCTCTTTGGCCGTCCGAGCTAGGTTTCTGGATTTGCTGGAGAAGTATCTTCTCCATGTAGAGCCATATGCCTTGCGCCCGGCCATGAAGTCCATCATCATGGCCCTCTTACCCGGATTGGAAGATGAGACAAGTGAAGATTTCGATCGTACGTTCAACATAATGGAAAGCTTCAAGCGGGTTATCCGGCCGTCGAACAGCCAGCTACTTACAGACAAACACTCCACCGGCGACGACTTCTTCTGGCAGTGTTTCTTCTTGGCCGGCATCACCAGTGGAAGTCGGCGACCAGGTGCACTGGCATATCTCACCCGGAATCTGCCTCAGTTAGGACACCCCCTGATTTCCGAGTCGCCTCTCAACTATGGTGAAAAGACTGGCCCAGACGGCCTTACGGCTGCTCTGTCGGATATGGTGACGTCCCCTGAGCCAGGTTTACTCCTGAGATGCTTTGCCGCGGGCCTTGGGGACGAACAGCTGTTAATTCAACGAGGCTTCCTTGACCTGCTCGTGTCTACTTTGCCGCTACACTCCAAAGTACTCCAAAGTCGGGTCAAATCGGACGACCTAGAATTGCTGCTTCGTGCTGCTGTTGGAGTTGTTATTAGGCGAGATATGAGCCTGAATCGGAGACTTTGGGCCTGGTTTCTTGGACCTGAACAATCGCATCAGGACCAAGACGCTCCATTAGAGTCCCCTACGTCTCCCATCCAACATCAGCACGGCTTCTTAGCTTCAAAAACGAGCTACTTTGAAGAATATGGCCTCCGACATCTGACTAATGCATTACTGACCATGATAACGAACGCGTCTGACGCTGATGCTGCGGAAAAAGCAAGGCCCTACCGAATCTGTCTATCGCTCATGGATAGATGGGAGATTGGTGGCCTTGTCGTGCCGGAAATATTTCTCCCTGTGATCACGAGTGTAAAGGACTTCAAGTCTAAAAGTAAAGACAAAGCTGCATTCAACGAAGTGCTTCGCAGCGCTAGCATGTTCTTCGATGGTGTCGAGAGCGGGCTCATCTACCGCGAACTCGTGTTGCTCATGTCTCGAGCCATTGGCGCCGGAAACATGTTGCCATCGGAGCGTGCCGAGAAGCTGACCCTCGTCCAGTTTGTCATGACTCATTTTAATATACGGGAGGAAGAAATGATAACTCTTCATGCTCCTCTTGCTGCATTGTCTGCCTTGACTATGGTCGAGGACGCTGGTGAGCGTACTCAGAAGCTAGAGTCGCCATTCTCAACTGAGAACAGCGCCATCACAACCCAGGCGCTTGAAATTGTTATGGGCATGATTGACCTTGTTCCAGAGCGTACATTTTCAGCCGAAACTCATAAAAAGTCGCGTATGCCAACGGATACCTCGATATTGACCCCTATGTCGAACAGTGAACTGCTCAAGAAGATTGAGCAATTCTATGTATCCGAGCACGGGAATCTGGAAGCTGGTTCCTTTCCGTTCTCCCCTCACCAGCTGGGAAAACTGCTGGTACAGAAAGCCTGCAGCTTGGTCTGCAGCAGCTTTGCATCTACAGCTCATCTAGCCGACGTTTCCTCGCGAAGCCGTCTGCTGGTTCTCCTATTATCAAAGACATCCAACAAAAATACTCTCGATGCCGAAAAACTACTCTCTTCAATGCATACTCAACTTAGCCACTCTACAATACCCTTCGTCTCTTTCAAATCTGTTCTCTCACTGGCTACGCAACTCCATCATGCTAATTTGATCACGATCAACTCTCTGTCTGACTTAGTGGATCCTTTGGTACGCCATGCATGGGGGTTTCTATCAGCGGCAGAACCAAAGTATCATGTCGAGGCTGTCAGATGTCTGTGGCATTTACAGACAGCTCTCACGCACTCAAATCGTGATATCGAAGCGGCCATCTCGAATATCATGCTGGAAAATGATATCGTCGGAACATTTGCGTCTCGCACTGCCGATCCAGGCCGCAGCTTTTGCCTTTTGTGGTCTCACACTCTTCAGGATAACGCCTCACATTCCGATCGAAGGGATAAGAAACGGATGGGAGAGCCCCGAGCTCTCCATCGGCTATCAGGGATGAATTACTACGATGTTATGTTAACAAGGCCGCTCTTCTTTATGCTTGATGCCCTTCTAGATGAGCGGACTCAGTTATTCATGGTGGTCAAGCATTGGCTAAACAGCATGTTCGGCATTGAGAAGTACGTGAGAAGTCTGGTCAATGATAGGGGTCACGCTAACTCTCCACTCTAGGCTCTTCCTCATATTCGTGAAGAAGTTGTCAGAACTTCGCTTTCTCCATACGTTACCCAAGGTTGCGAATTCTACCACGCCAAGTGATTCGATCTGCTTTTCTGACGAAGACGATCTCGATCTCGGCTTGTATTACATTCGCACCCTATCAAACACCCTTCGATGGGCCCCGGATGCATTGTGGGGTGTGATGGCCACTCGAGTCATTGAACAGTCTGAGCAGAGTCTGTCAGAAATCAGTGAGTTTTCTGGTAAATCATTGCTATGTTGAAATTTGACTAACAACCAAAAGCCGGATCTGAAGGTGGTTTCTCGCTTCAGGAGTTCTTTGTCCACGTCTGCCTGCGCTGCATAGCTGGAAATAAGTTCCCTGATGACAGTGCAATGCAGCGCCGCATAGCCCAACTTCATCGCAGTGCCCTTACTCTGCTGCAGCAGATTCTGTTGAATCCATATGCCGATGAGTTATCGTCTCTGAAACTAGAAGGTGTTTTGATCGACCGACTTGCTCAGTCACTTGCGACTCCAGATCCGTACATCCAAGTCCTTTTATTGGACGTCGTCTTTGCGTCGCTTAGACTTCGGGAAGTCTCGCCGCCAGAACAACCCAACTCTCCAACTGGTGAGAAGCGTTCGTTGAGTTACCCTTCGAGCAGTACGAAGCAGCTTCCTGCCTCGGTCGACCAGCCTGCGGACCCGTCCGCGCCGCCTGCTTCACTTCTTAGGTGCATACAGTCAGGCCTCAGCTCACCTAATAGCCGGTCTGTCCTGGATAGTTGGGTCGGATTCCTCGCAGAGACTCTCCCCCTCTATTCCAATACTATCTTTCAGGTTATTATCCCTTTAGTTGGAACGTTATGTGATCAGATCAGTCAGACTTTCGATAACCTTGAGAGAATGTTCAAACAGAGCGGAAAACCTCCCGTTGCCACTAATGCGCCGGAGTCCACGCTGATATCACTGCTGAATGCCCTTGAACAGCTACTAGCCAAGGCCCATGATCAGCTGCTCATGGAAGAGTCTCGAGCGCCCGTGGTTAAGAGCCCGGATCAACCCCAAGGCTTTTTCGGAAACATGGTATCCGGAGTCTTCACTTCGGACGCACCGCAATCTCGCAGTGCAACCGCGAACGACAGGCTCACTGTGCTACTCGCATTCCAAGATGCGGTTCGGATATGCTTCAAGATATGGTCTTGGGGTCAGGTCGGTGAGGCTAGCCAAGTCGATCCTAACTCGGCCTCTTCATTCAAGTACACGTCTCTTCGGATGCGCAATCGCGCTAGACGTTTGCTTGAACATGTGTTCACTGCTGAAGCGCTAGAATGCCTTGAGACAGTAATTGATATATGGCGAGCAGCATTAGCATCTCCGGGTAATGCCAAACAGTCGGAGGAAGTCTTCAATCTTCTGCCTGCCCTGGACGGTTCTCGTCCGCGGCATACGATCCCGGCCATCTTCAATGCCATTTATAGCCGTACAAATCCAGGTGCCTTAGATCCTTTGAGAAAGTCGACGATGACCGTGTCGTTACAGGATACAGATCTTGTTATTTTCTTGGTGGACTACGCGCGAACACTTGAAGACGATGCGATGGACGAGATCTGGCAAGACTGTATGCTTTTCTTGAAGGATCTCCTTAGCAACCCCTTTCCGCATAGGCAAACATTGCCTAGCCTTCTTGAATTTGCAGCTATTCTCGGTGAGAAAGTGGACAACACCAACTTTGGGGAGCAGCGTAGGATGCGACGAGAACTTGGAGTGAGTATCTTTCTTGGTATCAACGTTTCATTCATATGAAAACTAACAACTTATAGGACCTTTTCTTGAGGCTCTTGACTGCTCTCTTCACAACAAGGCCAACGTCATTTACTGATGCTCTCTCAATCACCGATACGGATGTAGACATACGGTATAGGCCGCCTTCTGAGAGAGCTGACGACGTTGTTGGCATCCTATCCCGGATCATCCCAAATCTGCCGAAGATTCTGGTCGAGTCAGACCGTGTCTTGACTGTGGCACAGGCTATATCAACAAACCTGGTCGGCCCCTCTATTCGGTCAAAGGGTTTCCCTGATACTGTTGCGAAGACGAACTTGATCTTGCTCCAGGAACTTACGAGGTTGCAGGGCAATCAAAAGACATGGAAGAAGGACGTGGCTGATGCTTTCAATGATCCGAGATTCTTTGGCGCCTCTGCTTCCCTCGTCCTGAGTGATTGGCTACCAATCTTGAAGCTCTGGACTGTCACTGATAAAGATCGTCTAAGCGACATTCTGAGTCGCATCTCGCCGCCTACAACGGCCGGCATAGTCTTTGGAGTCGGCGCAACTTCTGCAAGACTGGAAGCCGACCGTAAAACACAACTAAATCTCCGACGAATCGCAACATTAATCCTAGCATGCGATCTTGACACATTCGTGCCAGATCTGCCGGCGATTCTAGGTCGCATAGTCGAGCTCTTGGCAGCAACGACAACGTCCTCGCCATCGTCGACTACGCGGGCGGATATCTACATGGTCCTGCGCGCTTTGGTGCTTCGCACATCAACTGTTCACCTCGCGCCGTTATGGCCAATTGTCAATGCGGAACTCCACATGGCGATATCGTCAGTCGCGGCACCTGATAGCAGTACCTTTTCAGAGACGTACAGCAACTTGTCGGTTCTCCACGCGTGTAAGCTTCTAGACGTCTTAGTCGCGGCAGCACCCGACGACTTCCAGCTGCATGAATGGCTCTTCATCACGGACACTATTGACGCAATCTACCGCTCGGCTACCTACCAGCCAATTGCATTGATAGATGAGCTATCAGAAGAGTTAGGAAACTCGGCTACCAGCCCGGCATTACCTACGGAGTCGGCCGCTATCGTAGCGTCCAGCGGGTCCGGTCAGCGGCGACCTCTGTTGGGACCGTGGGGCATTAATGATGAGCTCACGGTGGACCGGCGGGACGAGCTCATCGCCAAGATTCTACGGCCGTTCTTTGTCCAGCTTAGCATCTACGCCTACGAATCAACGTACGCTATGGGTGCGCTGGATCATGAAGGATGTGTCCTGAGTCTCCTCAAGGACCTGTTTGACGAGAAGAGCATCGTCAAGGCGTTGTGATCGTAAAGGAGGGAGGCTTTTGTTATACCTTGTGTAACGCATACATTACATAGACAATAGAAAGAGGCGACGATGGCTCATCGTCCAAGAAACGATATCACTCATCATTCTGCTAATGGCTTATGCACATCATCCAGCCACGCGACAGCTCACCTTACCTTACTTACCTCACTCATGTATGTGTGATATTTGCCCGGTTTATACCATCGTCCATTCAGAGCCGCCCGTTGGAAGAGGCGTTTGACATAATTTACCTACTGTGGCGTTTTACTGTTGTCACATAAGTCCAAGAATATACTCGTACGTATGTAATGTAGGTACGAGAAGAAGGTAAGGGAGTGTGATGGGCTAATTATTGAGTGTGATGAAGTTCTTTGGTTTTCGTGTGTCCGTCCGATACTACGTCGCCAACCCCCCCTTTTCTAATTCGTAAGCGTACGTACGTGTCTCCCTTGGAATGCGATGTAACGCTCGCACGCGCCTTTGACGGGATTGGGAATGGGTTTACAGACGAGAGGATGAAAGAGTTGTTGATGGGATGATTGTGGTGTGGGTGTTTGTGTTTATTCTGTTTAGACGACCTACCTATTCACTCATGGCATGAGTCGTAGTATGTTACATGGTAGTTGGAAGTGTGGAAACAGACACATGCAGTGTAAGATGCAAATCGTCGATCATGCTCGTTATTCATTACTCATTATTCATACTCATATTAATAATATCCATCCATCCCCTTCGTTACCGTTGGTCTCACATGACCAACTCTGCCAACCCTAGGGTTACCGTGCCAAGATAGCCGTAGCCAGGGTGAGTTGTCGATTATCGTAAGGTAGCGTAACAACGAGTTACCGCCCAGACCACAAGTCCGAGGACCATACATGGTATAGTATACCCAGGGACCTGTAGCCTCGTCTGTCGTGATGACGACGTGAGTTCGAACCGGACTTATATGGGTTAAGGATCCGTGTGTGTTGGGTTCTGGTGCAAGCTAGATGGTGGAGGAAGAGGTATTTCGAGGGCCATGCTAGTAGTGTTGTTGAGGTTGCGATATGTCGTAGGTTCTTGATGTGTTTGAAGATGCCCAAGGCGCGCCCTAAATGGCGATGGCTGTTGTTATTAGGATGTAGCCGCTTGGATAACCTCGATGAATGTTGTGTTGTTCATTTTCATGTGAGTTGGGTTTGTTGTCGTAGTTTGACCGGCAATCTGGCCGTCGATTCAGCCTGCAAATCGATCAGCCACCTGCGTGATTATCGTGTTGCTGGCCCTGCTGGGCTTGCTTCTGAACCTCGAAGGAGGTGGTGATCATAGTACTGGAAACGGGATGAATCGATATGATTCAAGTCTGTAATCCGTAGCGAAGACCAATTCCCCCCTTAACCTTTAAATCCCCCTTCTAAACACCGTCCCATCACATTGGAAAATAAGCCCCCATATCCGCAGCGCAGAGATCAGGATAATCATACGCCAGCATGTAATCCACAGCTCGTGTCGTTTGCTCTGGAAAGCACAAATCTCCCATCATCGCGGGATCACTCCCAAGACCATACGTCTCGATGGGCATCCCCTGCGCAGGCGGGGAGTTCTGCAGCGATGCTGATGACGAGGAGACGGGACGGCCTTGGTAAACAGGATAACTCATCTCATCCCCAAAGCCCTCAAGGGAAACCTCATATGCCGGCGGGAGCTCCGTCTCCATGACGAACTCACTCGGATCTGCCATCACCCCAGAGTCAAGCTGTTGTGTCTGTTCCTGCACCAGCAAACTCGCCCTCAAATCCCCATTCACCATCCTCAATCTCTGGACCTCAAGTTCGACAGCCGCGATATCGTCCCGGAGTTTCGTGACGTCGGCCTCGAGTTGTTTCGTGTAATTGGCCTTGCGCTGGCGATGTTGGAGTTGTGCGCGTCGGACTTGCTGACGACGGGCGCGGGCTTTTTCGTTGTCTTCGTGGGAGGGGGAGGATGATGAGGAATGGGGTGAGGGCTGTTGTCCGAGTTTACTAGAGACGAAGACGAATTTCTTGCCGGATTGTTGTTGGTGTTTCCAGAAATCTGTGAAAGAGGGGCGACGATCTGCCATTTTCTCTTCTTTTCTTGTTCTTTTTTCGTGATGATATTATTACTAGTGAATTAGGGCTAGATAGAATCTCAAAGAAGAAGATATAATTCCGTTCAGCTATCCCTTCGAGAAGAGCAGGCAGCAGGCAGCAGGACTTTATCTATCTATTCCCACCCCTTACCTCAACACACATACATAGTCCGTTACATCTTCCCTTCGCGCTCTCTTTCTCTCTTTCTCTCTCATACGTTCTTCCACTCTAGTCTGACATAATCAATATTCCTTCCCCATCCCCATCACCGAACCTCTTACGATTTCGGTTCAGAAAGCAGAATCCGGGTCTGATGTTGCGAAGTCTTTCTCTCATGTTGCCTAACCCACAAACAAGAAATACCAAGGAGGGCAAAATTCAAGGTGGCGTCAGTATTTCAACTGCCGTTGCTACGCTACCAAGAAAAGAAAAAAAAGCATAAATAAATCCCGCGATGATCTATACGAAAATCCTAGTGTCGATCATTCTTGTTGTGCCTGTTACCAAGATCACCACGCCATCGAGCCATGATACCTACCCGTTGTGGGGGAATCCCGGTGATCTTGCTCGTCTGGGTCGACGACGACCCCGTCCCGCTTGTCGTCGGCATAAGTATGCGATCGATCTCTCTCTCGGCAGTTCCTTACAGAAAGAGATCTTCCCATTCCCCTATAGAACAACGAGTAGAATACAAATACTCAGTCCACGCAATCCTCAATCCCTCGAGAGGTTTTTGCTGACGAAAGCCGACAATCACTTTCACAAAGGCAGAAAAGGCGGACCTTTTGCTGTCCATCCGTTGTAACGTGGCCAAAGGTTGACTTCGCTTTCTGATTCAACTAAGACTGAGTATAGACAACGATAGATATACACATACAGACACCGAGAGAGTGATAGAATAAGAGACCGAGTATGATAGAGGCTAATTAGCCCTTTCGGACATGCATTGAAAACTGCAAAAGGTATCAAATCACGAGATAAACAGATAGGAGGTTGTGTAAAGTCACCCCCTATCTCCAAGGCGAATCCTTTTTAGCTAGCCAGCCCAATTCCAGCAAACGCCTGCCGTACGCCGCCCTATGCATCCATCGTATATCATGAGAAAATTGTGTCCCTTAACTTGTTTCCTTTTTAATCTTCTTCGTCCGTCTCATCTTCTGTCGCAGTCTGTTCGTCTAGATCATCGTCATCCTCGTCGCTGACGTCCTCCTCGTCACTGTCGTCTGCATCGTCGTCGTGGTTCAGACCGTGTATGGAGCGCCAGGGTAGGTAATCCTCTTCTACCCAGCGTTTGCTCTTGGGTAGCTGGTAGGGATCGAATGGGAAATAGGAGTTGAGCTGCTGCCAACTCTCGTCGTTCATGTCAAACGACAAGTCGCGTAGTGCACCACCATTGGAGTAGGCACCGACAGAAAACTGGGAGAGGCGAAGTCGCTTGTTGGCGGCGATGATTCGGTGTACGGACATGAATCCCAGCTGGTGCGCAAGCTCGGCGAATTCGTCGACGATGACAGGTGAGCACACCTTGAGAGGGTTGAGCTTGGAGAAGATGTTTCGTCGCATAATGTCCTTAATCTCGGACTCCCATTCAATCTCCTGGCCCAGATACGAGTGGAGGTAATCTTTGTCGACGTCATCCGGAACCGACGCGATGAGGTCCTGCCATCTGAAGCAGAAGATGTACATCAATGCCTGCATGAGTGCGTAGAATGGCGCGTAACGTCCCACGTCAGGGCCTCGGCATGACGTTTCATAAACGGCACGCATCTCGTCGAGATGGTAACCGAGGACTTCGAAGATTTTGACCACAATATGACCGGGGACCTGCGAACCCCTAGCGACGAAACTAGCGAGATATGCACAAGCCGACTGCCGTAATATAAGGGGTCGCTGTGACTCAAACGCTATGTTGATGCAGGTGCCGCAAAAGGCATCGATCAGTTTCTCGGACCGCTGACCGAAGTGGAAGATGAGGAACTGCGTATGCCGTGACTTGATAGTAGGGAGTATCAGGTTCGAGAACTCGGTCAAGAGGTCCTCGAATGCATCCATGGCCTCTTGGGACTGCGGATCGGCAAAGACTGGCTCGTAGAGCTCAAACAGACTGTCCAGGATGTAATCCATCTTTTCAATGTTTTCCTTCGCTGTCTTAACACGCGTGTACTCTTCATCTTCGGACTCGGCACTTGAGACGGATTCGTTGTCGCTATCATCGTCCTCGTCTTCTTCGTGCTCTCGCGCCGTTCTTAACGCCATTCCCACCATGGCAGCGAGTCTGTCGTCCATGTCATCGAGATCCATCTGCATTTCGACATCGATCTTAACGAGTCGGCTAATGATGAGATCCATTATATCATGTCTCAATCCTGGGCTGTACTGGCGAAGTTCTAGAAGGTTGCCAACGTAGGCTAAGTGAGAGCGCTTGGGCTCTTCGCGGAAAGGATACTTCGCGGCGAGAATCGGCTCCAATACGGACTCCGCCACTGGGAAGAGATTAAGAATGTATCGCAGGGCGACGTGGAGTCTTTCCTGCACGACCTCGGGAGCGACAGAAGGCCATCCGTCAACTGCCCAGTCAGAGGGCCGTGCGAGAGGAAACCTCTCTACAATCATGGAGAGTACTTGCGTGAGGCGAGGACCTTGGGCGCTGACCAAGGCGGCCAGGAATTGAATGTATATCTTAGCAAATTGGTCATCGCGACCGAGCCATTGGCAGTGCAATATATTTCTGACTAGACCATCACAGGATCGGCCGAGGCGAGGCGTGAAGCCGGTGAGAGCCATGTAATAGCCCTTGAGCTCCTGGTTCTGCTTCTTCAGCGCCAGCGCGCCGTCGTCATCCCCATCACTGCCGGTGCTAAAGGGCGGCAGCTTGCCGAGCAGCGTTTGCTTCAACATATCGTAATCTCCATCCTCGCCCTGAGCGTGGAGATCCAGCGTCTCCTTGATCTCTTTTCTAATCTCTTCTACGGATCGAGCGCCGATCTGACGGACTTCTATGTTTTCCAGATCGAACTCCACACGCGCACGCTTCCGTTTGGGGCTCGGTGAACCCGGCTCGCTCGAGGCATCATCGTCTATATCGGCGTCGTCTCTCGTTTTTCTGAGTCCGAGGATCGACGAGCTCGACTTGAGAATGGGCTTCAAGGGACCACTGGGGACGACACGCGCCTGCGTGGCGGACGACGCGGCGGCGGGAGCCATCGGGGGCGAAAAACTTGTCAAGATTCCGTTACGATCGTGCTTTTAATTCAATAAAAAAACGTCTCGAGAAGGTGCCAAGCAATCCAGGCTGTCGGGACAGTCGTGCATGCGTCCACCATGCGGCTGCTCATACCTCGGCTGCAGATGCACTTGGTTGGAAAGGCGGATTGACTTGGACTGGGCAGGAAGGAAAACGCTTTCTGGAGAATTCTGGGTAAGGTTTGCAGGAGAGGCTAGAGAGGATTCGAAGAGACTCGCGTATGTGAAATGTTTTTGCTAGCGTCGAATGTACTGCGTAACCAATGTCGGGGGGCCTCGTCAATAGGCGGTTTAGCGGCGCAGCAAACGAACGCTGATTGGCGCGTAGTCGCTATAAGTGTTGGTTCACTAAGGGACTCGATGACGGACGCTCTAGCAGGGCCTAACGGGATGCCGTGTAAGGGTACGAAGTACCTCGGTACAAGCGGACGCGCCTGTCTGACCAGTGCTTAATTGACCCCACTCAGTGGCTGTGGCGCAGGTCGCCCCCACTTAAGACGTGATATCACTGCTGAGGCAGGTGCCGTCTAGGTACCTTGCGAGTCGTATGGACGTATGGACGGAAGCAAAGAGCAATATCGAGATGCACCTATCGGTTTCCAACCGCGCAAGCCAAATCCCGTTTGGATCAAACCTTCGAGGTAGTGTTTGGTTGTTTGGTGTGTAAGGAGAACGTCTAGAACTCTTCACCGTTGAAAGTCCGGTTATTCTTAAACCATTAACATGAAACTATTGATGACGGTTGTCGCAAAGTGTGTCAACGTCTTGTCCCAGGAGAAGTAATCTTGCCTGTGTTTTGCAGATAGCTATAGGAAATGGGAGAAACCACCCAGGGGGAATCTATGAGTTATTAAGGAAGAAGGGAGAAAAAAAAAGAAAAAAAAAAGCCATGCTTTTGTGCCCATGCTCTTCTGTCAATGCCATTGATTCAGGTCGGCTCTTCATATACATAGACGCCCACCGGCTTCCCCTTCTGGTGTAAACAAAGGCAATGCCTCATATGACAATGCGCCTCCTAGAGAACAATGAATGCCGTACTTATACACACTCGAATAGGAGGCGGTATGAGGATTTCTAGCAACCCCCTTCATCCCTCATACAGGCGCAAGGGCACAGAGTCCAGCTCAGTACGCTGTGGGCTCGCCGGCCGCGCCGTTGTGTCCACCTTGAGTATAGATGTAGCCTTCACCAGCCTCAGCAATACTAGCGGTGGCATCTCCGCCTTGAAAACCTGCAGATCCGATAGCATTGGAAGCACCAGCAGCGCCTGCGCCGTAGCCCTGGCTGCCAGGCCTGTTCTGCTGGCTGTCGCCTCGGTTGGACTGTGACTATGAACCAGTGTTAGCAAGCGGCGCATTCAGAAAGAAACAACAGGCACAAATAAGATAAAAGCGCATCATCAATGCTAGGGGTATAGGGTCAATAAAGGGGAAGTATTACTTCTCGGTATTTGGTTAGGTAGATCTTAAGCGCTTCGGCATAGTTCTCGAAACCAAGGGATGTCATCGCAAACAGGATATCTTCGCCGTTGACGGTTTTTCTCTTCTCTTGATGACATTTCTCCGATGCTATAAAGATGTATTGTGAGTCATGATGAATGATGATTGACACGAGCGAGAGAATAGGGACCGAGTCTTCTTACCTTCACTGGTGATGAATGAGATGAATTCACTGACACACTCTTGCATACATTCCTTGGCCTCTTTTGCAATCTTAGCGTTCTCGGGGAGCGCAAGCTTCATGATTCGGGCGACTGGCGCGAAATTGCGTATGTTAGCATCGAACACATCGGACTTGTGGGCTTTAGAGCCGCGAGGCGCTTCGGGCGACTGGATGGGCGAATCGTGAGACATGACGACGGGCTAGGATCGCTGGGATCATGCGCGTCTGTCGTCTATCGTCTGTTCGAAAGCTTAGAGGCTAGGGGAGCACCAATTGCTGATGCCAGCCGAAAAGCTCCGCGCAGAAGCGATCCCACTCATAGGCCTGCGCGCCGCGCTTGGTGTCGAAAGCGTGCAGACTGGACCCAGAACTGGATGGACCCAGATACAGACTCGAGACGCACACACGCACACGCACCAAATCAGAGGCAAGAGGAGAGAGTCAACGAGGGTCTCAACTCACCATTGGCTATGGGCAACCACCTGTCCTGCTCTTTTACTTCGAACTCATAGGCGATCCCGCCGGTCTGTGGGTCCTGAGGGTCGTTCATTTGTGCTTCATCGTCGGGTGATTGTACACCTGGCTCGACGTCCTTGGGAGGAGATTGGGGGGAATCCGACATATTTGGCTACCTGCAGCGGGTGCTAGCTTATGATGAAAATTTTCGTGAATTGCCAGCTCGCACAGCCGTTACAAGGCGAGGAGTGATGTGTCCCTGCCTCTGACACGTTGCAAATGGTAGGGCTTGCAAAGTGAACGCGGGCTTAGCTGCAGAAAGCTGCGTCAATCCCGCCCTGCTGCGCGCGGATCCAAGCTTGCAAGCGGGCAAGCTGCGGGTGTGGACAGTCTGTGGACAGTCAGTCTACGGTTCTGGTTCTGTCGAGATTGCCGTCGAGTGAGCGCCGCCGCTGCTGACGCTAGTTTCAGGGAATGACGGGGACGGGATCTAGGGGGGGTATGATGGGAATGGGAGTATGCAGCAGCAAGAGAGAGGAGGTGCGCGACGGGTAGAGGTACCAAGACAATCCGTACTGCGTAGATGATGGCCTCGGGGGGTCCTTTGTTGAGGGGGGTGTTGTGCGCCCAGCTTCTCTTGGAGAGATGTAAGTCTATACACAACCAGTGTTGCCGCGGCAGGACACGAGAAACCTGCTGGTACGAGATAGTAGCCTGGAGTGGTGGTTGATCTGGATGGATAAGCTGTCCTGTCCTGTCCTGTCCTGGTGGTCGCAGCAAGCAGTCGATGGCCGGGAGTGTAGGTAGGGTTGTAGAATGCAGGTAGTACCTTTCTGTATGTGTCAGGCTGTTGGTATGTCGTTTCCGGTACGCGACGGGACTTGGGGACTTGCGAGGTGACTTTGCGACTTGAGACTTCCAGTTGGGGCTTGACTCTTCGAGAGGAGGGGTGCAGGGCGGGGCGCGTCTCTGTGGCGACGCCAAGGGTTGCGTTAGCGCCGACACTCCACTATGCCGCTGCGCTAAGAGCAACCGCACTGCGCTAGGCATCTTCGAGGCAACCTGACGGAATTTGGAGGCACTAACGACCGCTCTACGAGTAGTGTCGCAGTACTAGCGCAAGTACCTGGGGCATCCACTGCAGTACCTGCAGGCTGCCTAGAGGTCCCTATAGGACGTCCTCTAGGCCGTGTAACTTGCAACTTCCAGCTTCGAGCTCGTCCCGCTACAACCACACACGCGTGTGATTGTAGGGCAGGAAGCGAATGGATTGCACTTCATCTCTTCGTATGAAGAATTCCATATTACATGTGAAGGTAGATATCTTCACTTACATGTAAAGCGTGCCTCAACGATCTACCCGTATTTCGTATATAGTAGACAAATGAATTCTTTACCTTGCCTCTCTCTTCTCACCCCAGTCTTTCGCATCCCGATGTGATGTAATCATTCCAAGACCGCCCATCTTTCCGCGACCCGATCGGCGCAAGCATTACCCACCTACGCACGGAAGACCTACCGTAGTGTCCATGTAAAGAATGAAGTAGTCTCCGTCTACTAATCTCGGCGGCGCAACTCTTTCGTGATAACCGCGCATTAGGCAGGCTTTTTCTTCCAACACGTGCGAGATGGGACAGGGAAACCCGGGGCGCGTAAAGGGGGCGTGGTTGTATTTCGTTCCAACCACCCTAGAAAACAACAACTCCTCGATAGGGTTGTCCAATCATACACCCTGTTTCTTCCGTAGGGATGAAATGTCTCCAATGAAGGAGAAAAAGACAGCCACGCAGGAAAACGCGGGAAGGACTTCACGCTTACCTAACACGAGCACCTCCTGGCTCGAGGACTCCTCAGGTGCAGACAGGTAGGTCTTGGACAAAACTACGAAGTATTACAGACGATATGTAGTAGTACTATATGCAGAAGCAGATGCAGGTAGAAGACCGTGAGAAGGGCGCAGCAGCAATGCATGAGACTCGCAGTCGGTAGCTAGCTGTGCTCTTTACGATTCCTGCAGAAGCAGCAGCAGCAGAGGCAGAGGCACGAGCAGTAGCAAGGAGTCAGATACTACTAATCATTGGGTATTATATATCATATGTAGGCATCTAATTAGTTTGATCGACATATGATTGGAGTAAATTACGGTAGGCAGCTCGAGGTTACCTGCAGATACCATCGACGTTGGGTACGATGCTTCTCGATGAGCACGTTTTATAGGGGTACATCTGCATCGTATTCACTGCCTCCCACTGCGCAGTACTATGTCATGTATAGACGCACTGCATCCGTACGTAGGTACTTTGATGCTGGAGATAGGGGTATATCTCCCGCTTGAAGCGTCTAAAATAATTATTGAACCTCACCTGGAGAATGACATCAACCAAGAAGGAAACGATGGCGGCTGGATGAGGATTCCAAGATGACATAGGGAATACCCAAACCGCATTGAATTTGTCACATCATGACGAGAACTGTAAAGAGGTCCGGATATCTCGAAGATCCCGCACGTCCTTCCCCTTTTTCGTCATCGTTGTGACCACTTGATCGTGACTGGTATGCGATCGGCGTACTGTCAGGACTTCAGTAAGGAGATACTCATCCATAGACGGATAGGTAATCCGTATATACGGAGTTGGTAATCCTCTTAGGGTACCGGAACCCGAGAACCGTCCATCTCGCTTTGATGGAGTTATTTATGCAGGTAGTCGAGTTTACTTCGTATACCAAGTCTCGCAGTCCGATCCCTAGTCTCCAGCCTTACAGGAGTTCGAACAAGATGATACGGTCATCATCTCATTATTCGATGACACTAAGCTCAATCGACAACGGGGGGCGCAGTACTCGAACCGGGTATCCATTGACGCTTTGTTTCCCAACATACGAAGGATGTGGAACAAGATTTGCATCGGTCAGTGCTGTCAGTTTCCAGCCTAACCGCATCATAATGTCCGAGGACAGGATGACAGAAATGCTGCGGCACAGCACGGCAGATGGAGTCTCCGGTCCATTCGGCGATGTAACCGTCCATGGGTCTCCATAAGAGCCATTCCGTATTTTCAGTCGCACCTGTGCTCGCGAGCGCCAGGTAAGAAAACGTACGGGCTTTCTGCTGATCGAGCGGGCCACACTATCTCCGGAACCTTCCGTTCTCCATTCGTGGGATCTGCTGCACGATAGTCCCTCCACCTAGTTCCCTTTGCAGATGGCTTGCCTTAGAAGGTCAAAAGATCAAAGGAAAGGTGAAAGTTGGCGATCAGCGGATCTCTTTGAGAGATCGTGCGAACCTTGGGCCGACTGAAAAGGGCGAGGACTTGGCTCGAATATCACAGTTGAAAAACTGAGAAAATATGAACCTGAGACCAATCAAGCGTACAGTAAGCAGAGCGTAGATCGATCTATGCAGAACGGCTGGCGAAACCCGAGTTCGATATCCACAATCTAGGGATTCCATGGTTAGAAACCGTTGGCATCGTCACACCCGTATCATGGTGTCTCTACCCTACACTGTATGTCTTGCAAACGCCCTGCCTGCACCAAGAGCGCAGCATATGCGACCTGGACCTGTCCTACAGATTCTTGTTCTACACCGGCATGGCGCTGTGGTTTTGAGGCCCAATCGTCCGACTGTAAGCCACAGTCGTGAGTTGGATTATATCCCTTTTCATCCTTGGAAGGGGTGAATGCTCACATAATTAATGCATCTGCTATGAGTCGATATGACACTCGCCAATCACGAGTCACTTGACGACGTACTTTGTCCTGCATTTCAGTACTTGCGCCTATTTGAATCGGTAGTTGAGAATTCTGACACTGCATCAATGTCTTATTGCTTCGGCGCAATGCCCACTCTTGGAGCTGGTGCCTGGACTGAGGTTGTTCAAGCCGGACAAGCCGGGCTGGGTATCCTGCCATGAGACGAGGGGGCCCAACTCGATTTCCGTGTTGCTTTTGACACCCAAGGTTTCGAATCGGCTAATTCCCGCTTTGGACGGCTGAGTATTTTGGTTGAGATGGATGAGGGTGTTCCTTTAGTGGTTACCAGAAAGAAATGCCCGCATCCAAGCGCGATGGCTTTGCCCGTTGTAAAGTATGATCTCCATGGAACATGCATGCAACATCCTAACCAACAGCACGCATGGTGGGGTGCGACGGGAGTAAATTGGAGACGTGGACGCAGAACGCCAGCTTTAGCTGCCTTACTCAATGGTTGGTTCCCAACTGACCAAGGAGAACGGCTTTTTGGGTGCGATCGATCCCCAAGCAGCATCGTCCCCAAACTCGTAACGTAGATCGGACAGCCTCCTCAATGGCAGTCTGTCCTTGGACACCGAGACGCTCTTCGACGCTAGGCTTTACTGCTTGCGACTGCAGCTGTACAACACATCAATACACCATCACTCCGGGATAGCCATGACCCCAGAACTACATGAACCCCAGGTTCCGTCGTGCTCCGAAATACGTGCTACACCGAACTCGTTCGATCTCGATCTTCATGCACGGGCACTATATGGCACAGGGCGATCGTCATATCCGCGTTGTGTGTACTTGTGTAGGTTGGTATCTGGGTATCTGAACAGAAAAGCGTACTCCCGTCGCCGTTTTTCTCACTGACGGCAGGGCCGTGGCTCTACACACCTACGTACCTAACGTGCTTTTCAACATTTTGGTACATTAGGACTGAACAACCTGGATATTGTTCTTTTTCTGTGCAGGAGGCATCTTAGCTCGATAATTCCCGTTTCAAAGGGGGGATGGCGTAGGACGAATAGTCCAGGGGCTACGTTAGTAGCAAGGGACGAATTTCTGACAACTTACCTTCCACTTTTCTAAGTCATCCTGTTTCGTCTTGTACTGCTTGACTAAGTCATCGAGGACTTTCTTCAAGCCTTTAGCGTTGGTCTTGAGAGCCGGAACGACATCCTTGACAGTTCTTTCGACAAGGACGCCGTTAATCATACGAAAGCACTTGCGGTCATCGGGCAGAGGCTCCAATGTATCCAAGACGAGCCTAAGGGGATAGTGTCAGCAAAAAAAGAAGAGCAAGAAATACGATCTCGGGAAATCGGGTCGATGCTATCGACCTCCATGCCAAGGAGGAAGACGAAAATGTATGACCGAGGTCATAAAGAGCAGGATGAGCGATCTCGATAACAAGGCCATTCAGAATGAGAGCTCCCTGTGAGAGATGAAAGGCTCACTGACTTGTGCTCTTCAGCCTCCTGCTCAACGTCACCAATCTTTTGGGCCAGCTGCTGCAGGGTGTTCTTGTAGTTTGAGTATGTGACTTGCAGCTCTGAAACTCTGGGTTAGCATCACTCATGCTTTAGTGGCACTGTGTCCACTCACCTTGCTGCTTCTTGGCAGGCAATGACTTGGACGCCATATTGGATGTTTGAGTGCGAAAGGAGGAGTTGGTTCCTTCAGCACCTTTTGTGAGATGAAGTTGAGATGTGGTATGAACGACGACGGCACGTAATGGAATGCTGGCAGTTGACAGGCGAATGATGGCCATGTGGAGAACCTGGCAAATTGTGGGGCCATTCACTAGTGATACAGTGTGAAATACAGTGCTAAGTACCTGCCGACGCACTGCGTGGAATCTTAGCGCGGCAGCTAATTAGCGCTCATCCTCCTCGGTTTTCTCTGTTCCAGAAACATACGACCGACACCAATTGCCAGCCAGCAAACATCCCGTCTCCTATGAGTAAAGGATAACTCCGTACCATAGGCCCAACATGCATCCTCACTTGCACACCAAAGACAACGCAGGTATTGCAACCCTTTGCGCACAAAGAAGCAGACTGCTACCGCGCAGGTTCACCGTGAGCTAATCCCGTGACGCTTTCTAGCATGCGAAGATCTCATGTATGCGCTCGAGGAATGCCATGCCCGTGGCTTCATCTGGAAGTCATTGGGCATGTGCACTGAGACGAAGGATAAGCTCACTTTGTGTCTGCGAGCCGAACGAATCAAGCGCACCACGTTGAACCGGGAAGCTGCTAAAGCCAAGCGCGAAAAGGTCAAGAAGGCCTGGGCCGAGATCGACGAGAACTCATGAGCGATCGCATTGCATGTGCACACCTGACGATAAAGGACGGGGTCGAGTTGTAACGACACAAACCAGTATACGATAGACCGCAGTATGACATGGCATGGCGTTTATTAGAGCTGCAACACATAGCAAGCGATGCTATTCTTCGAATCTTCGACACATCTCTCCTCAATGGACGTTTCCCAATTGAATATCATACAGCTGGATATACCACCAGAATCATACATACATATATTTTTCCTTGTTCCGACAGTCCCGAATCATCCGCCTACTGTTTACGACGACTCCCTGAAGGCACTGCCGAACGTATATAGACCGAGCACAGAGATCAGACTGAGAACCGTCGGGACTGGCTTGCGGAGGCGAATAGCTCTGGGAATGGAAGAACCACCGAGGACAATGGAGGCAAGCAAGGCGAGCTCAACACCGTAAGGCTGGCGGTTTTGTAGGCGGTAACCACCAAGGCCATCTGGTTATACAAATTAGCACTCATGATTCATGACTAGAACATGATTGACTTATAATAAAACATACACAAGAGACCAACAGACACTCCGGCGACAACTGAGGGAATAGAGCCGGTGCGAAGGTAACCGATGGTGCCGCCGCCCGCGGTCACGGCACCGAGCAAGTATGCGATGTTCTCAAGAGAAGACTATGAAGCTGTTTAGCTGACGCCAACAGTACTATCCGATGTATTCGTGTATTTTCTTACCATTTTGAGATGTGATCGCAATCAGTTCCGTATAAGACAGGAAGTGTATGATGAAGACTGTGAACTTGGAAAAAGATGAGTTCAATCCCAACAAAATGTAGAAATCATACTTTCAGCGACGCCGTTGGAATCGCATTGATCCATTTCAGCGCGAGGACATGCGGAGCTTCCCCGATGACGCTTACAAACCTGCCTGGATCGGGACTAGCCAGATGGACCCAGCTTACGTGACGTCGCGGCGCGGTGCGCGACGCGTGAATAACTCCTGCGCAGGCCAAGAAACCACTTCAGCACCCGAGAGCAGCCATTTACGCCGATTTATAGTGGTTAACTCGCGCATGACTTTTGTTACGGAACTCGGTGGAGAAGTGTGGCTGAAGCTCCACTTCTAACCGTGGGGGTGGGCTTGATCCCTGCTCGACTTGCGAGTTAGCTTCGTGTCCCTTTGGGAGTTTGCCGAACAGCTTTAAGCAGGTCAATCACTTACAGCTCCGGGTACGTACCGTCTTCGGCCGATTAGATACCACCTTCATGATCAACCGCCAGCATCGTACAGGATTCTACCGCCGGCAGATCGCCATTTACTTCCAAACACGCACGATAATAGCCTCGAGATACTGAACAGTCGCAAGTTGGATCCGATTATCTCGATCAATTCGACCGCAATGGCTCCCAAGAAGTCCGCGACGGGCAACGGCCCGAGTGCTGCTGTGACCACGACGACTACCACGACCACAGCGACGTCAACCTCGAACGGTAGCGGTCCCGCCAGTCTGGGCAAAATCGCGGCCAATGTCGTGCAGCATTATACGAAGACGACGCCCCAGCGCACCAAGCTCATCGATGTCTTCATGGTCTTCCTCGTTATCGTCGGTGGTATCCAGTTCGCATACTGTATCTTGGCGGGCAACTATGTACGTTTTTATGGACACATTCCAGAACTCGGATAGCGCAGGCTATATAAACAATGGCAGCGAGTTGTTTAATAGGAGAGGAGTAATAGCGTATGCTAACATACGGCAACATCACAGCCTTTCAACGCTTTCCTCTCCGGTTTCTCTGCGACTGTCGGCCAGTTCGTCCTCACCGGTACGTCACTACGTTCATTATTACCACTTCCCGAGACCAATTGCGATAGATAGAGGGCCATTCTACATCTCAGATTGACTAACAAGTAAACAGCATCTCTGCGCATCCAGACAACCGAGGCCAACAAATCCGAGTTCCCATCCGTGTCACCAGAGAGGTTAGTCCCCTCACAGCCTTCGCTCAGTTTCCCCCTACTGACATTAACCCTTCGTATAGAGCATTTACAGATTTCGTCGTCGGAAGCCTGATCCTGCATTTCTTCTGTATTAATTTCATAAACTAAGTAAACGAGAACCGCGCACGAGTTGAGAAAATGGGGGTTGGGGCCATGAAGGTGGCATGTACGACAATGGGATGGGAAACACAGAACGAAAACAGGCGCATCCATCTATACGCATTTGAAGCTGCGAGATCAGCTTCGACGACTTAGCTATACTTTTGCTTTATGCAAATCACAATGAGTTTAAGCATCTTATCACAAAGGTCTCTAACGCCCGCTCAAGTCGCGAGTTTCGCCGTCATTTTGTCTTACCAAGATATAGCAAGCAATATGGAATACATGGGGACCATCTTCACCCCCTAACCAAGTGTAATCATTCGCTCCCAGAAGCACCCTCCTCCGTTCGCCGAGGCGGCCCTCTAGGCGGCCCACCGGCTTTCGGCGGCGGAGCCGGAGGCGTCTTGCTGCTCGAAAAGGTCCCATCCAACTCCCTACTCTTCTGCTCCTGCTCGGCGAAATAGTCGTCCATCATGCGATTCGGGTTTGGACCGTGCGCATGTCTCTCCTTTTTCTTACCGCGTGGCGGCGCACTTGTTCCGCCTACGGGAATCGACGGACTCACCATCTGCGCAGGTACGAGAAGTGCTGGCCCTTCTTGCGCTTGTGCACCCATATCGCCTGTGCCGGGGACGAAGGTGTTGCTGGGCGAGTACATGAAGCCGGAGGCGTCGTTCGGTGGCGGGGCCGGCGCCGCTAAGGTTGTGAACTGATCACCGGAGGGAGCGTACCCCTGACTTCCACTATCGAACATAGTCTCGCCAGGCGCGGAAACAGGTTCGTCGAGAGGCGCAGGTAGACGGTGCAATGCGCCGAATCCAAGCACGCAGCCCAGAGCACCTTCACCACCCCATTCGCGCGACGGGACGATCTCGAGTTCTCGCGTGACATTGTACTCGTTGTTGTAGACCCATAGGCGCAAGGGGCGGCCGATGTAGTCGTCTACGAGCTCGCCAAGTCCGCTCTCACCGTGGAGGATGCCGTCGGGGGTGCCGATGATGTAGTCGCTGTAGGGCAGGAGACCTGCTACGTCGGCAGGCGAGTTTGCGGGGACGTCTAGGACGTGCCAGATGGTGGAGGCGATGGATAGGGAGGTCCATTGTAGGGAGAGACCTAGGGATGCGGTCGCGGCCGGGACGGGGATGTGCAGGACGCGTGTGCGTTGGCCCTGGACAAGTCGAACACATATCAGTCTTCAGGTCTTAACCCCTTATTATCCCTCAGTTCTGGCGCATTACCTTTGCGCTCCATAGTCCCAATGATACTGTTCCTCCGGCGCAATTCCGCACCTCTTGTGCGAAGAGTCGCGGATCGGGGTTATCCTGTCTCGTTGTCTCCCGGTCAGTATGGGAGTTCAATGTACGCGCGGGTGTTTCTTTTGTTTGTCCATACGATCATGCGCCCGTTTATGCCGACTATGAAGTCAAACCATGGCTCGATGGCAAGCTCGAGGCTTGCATTGCGCAGGACTTGGAATCCATAGCCTAGACCTTCTCTCTGCTGCGGTCGAGCGTCACCGTCGAGGCGTGCGAGGTAACGGTTGAGGGCGTTGAACATTATGTGCGTGTAGTTCTATTTCATCCCAAACAATATGTGATGCACGCTTCGCTCTCAACGGGGATTGAAGTGGTGACTTGTCGCGGGATAAGTGAGAAGACAGGTCGAGATGTCAACTTGTCAAGTCAGCTGTCGAGCTACATCGCCGAGACATGTGGCTCTACAACTCCCGCGGGTACAACGTTCCTCGAGAAACGGGGCAGTTAAAAGTATTTTACCGCCTTGGAATGCAGTATCGATACAACAAACCGTTCGTGCATATGTACCGGTTAGTGGATCACCGAGTGCCTAAGTCTAGCGCTAGAAGTGCCTAAGCTAATGCCTGCAGGTGGGTCTTGGCTGCTCTAGAGTCTTGCTAAAGTCTTCCCTACCCGCGCCTACAATTCATTCCGTCCCGATGTGATGGTAATGAAGCGCCAACATTCTCATACCTAGACATACAGTAATACTTTACATTTCATTTCTTCACCTTCGCTTCACTTTCATTCCCTACCAAATCCTTCACGATGACGGGCTTTGAGATGGACAAGGCCGAGATACTCCCCTTGACAGATGAGTGTCTCCATTGGACTCGACTCAGTGAGGTCCCGTTCGATTTACAAAAGTAGATTCCATTCTCACACTCATTCTCGTGAAGCTCACTCACTAACGTCGTCGTCTCTCTCGCAGGTATTGGCAGCAGCGGTATACAATCTTCCCAGACTATGACGAGGGCATTTACATGACTCACGATGCTTGGTTCGGGGTCACTCCAGAGCCCGTCGCCATGTAAGTTCCTCTCATCTTCTCATCATTTTCACCGGTTCTCACACTGACGCTCCATCTCAGCAATCTGACTGCCGACTTTCTCGACTTCATAGGTCCGGACAAGACCACCGTCATAGATACCTTCTCTGGCGTCGGCGGCAACTCCATCAGGTTCGCCCTGGCCACGCAACCAGACGGTGTCACCAAGCGCTTCGACAGGATCATCGCCATCGAGCGGGACGCCGCCACGCTGGCCTGCGCACAGCACAACGCCTCGCTCTACATGGTCGAAGACAGAATCACCTGGATCCATGGCGACAGCTTCGAGTACCTCAAGCTCCTCAGAGAAGCGCCGCACAAGCTAGGCCCGGACCTCCGCGTCGACGCGAACGACACAGCCATCTTCGCCTCGCCACCCTGGGGCGGCCCAGGCTACACGTCCGACGCGATCTTCGACCTGCACACCATGGAGCCGTATAGCCTGTCCACACTACACGACGCATACAACAACATGGACCACGCACTCTATCTCCCGCGAACGAGCGACCTACGCCAGCTCGCGAAGCTCGTGCCGGACGACTTCCAAGAAAAGATCGACGTGGTGCAGTACTGCATCCGGGGCGCGAGTAAGGCCATGGTTGCATATCTCCCTGCGAGACTCACCGAGTCAGTTGATGAGTCTTCTTCTCTCTCGGATCTAGTGGATCAACCTACTAAACGTTATGGAAGGTGTTCGATAATCTGAGGAAAATTCTTCTTTTTTCCCTGAAAGAATTGCTCTCTCGTATAAGAGTCGGGGGGG
>JAJFDK010000167.1:0-49128 GCA_028637775.1 Xylariaceae sp. X167
ACTTGGAAAGCTCCCCGAATTCGGGGGAGCGCAGGAATAGACACGCAGAGTTCCACTTTACTCTACTATCCAACAAATACCCATGGCGATACAACGAATGGCAGTGGGCCGATGGGAGGGGGGAGGAAAATATAAACAATGTCGATTTTGGACAGGGACAGGCGTCCCAGACGGTGGTTCAGTCAGTTGGGGTCATAGAGTAAGGATTGTATAATCTGCCTGGCCGTAGCTGGCGAGAGTTAGAAGAATTCACGTTGGTGGAACGAGATGAAGTTGGAAAAGAAGCTGAAAATGGGGATATGTAGAGGTACATATGATTGCAGCCTGCCATGGCAGTACGGATTTCCTGGGGTGGACTTTTGTACTGGGTACTTAATTAAACAACTGGGGACTTTTATATGAGCACTCGCTATAGGTCTTTGGTAGGTCTCGGCACAGTAGAAGTGTTGTCTTGGAAAGGGGATCAATGCGCCCAAACATCAACTTAGATACTGTGTCGATACTTGTAGAATACAGTTGACTGCAGTCAGCTCCGATTATTATTGTCTCTGGCCTTCGTACTCTGCATACTCCTACAAGGTCACGTACTCCCAGCGCAGGTTATGTGCATGACAGATTAGGTAATGAGGGGTACCGACGGATGTGTGGCTAAATATGTGGCTGGTGTTTAACCTGCAAGCGCTTTCCTGCAATTCGTAGTAGGCGCCTGTACGGATTAATCCGTAGTCTCAGGGCTTGAAGAAGCTTCCATGAAAGGAACATAGGTAAGGGGAATGCAATTGGATTCCCTCAGGTCTTCCTCATCTTGGCCTTTGTGTAATTCTAGGCATCTAGTACCGTCTGATTGATACTAATATGTACTGCGTACTTGCGAAATGGAATGATACTTGCCTGGAACCGTTACCTGCATCTTTCGCGATGCAAGATATAGCTAATCCGTTATCTCGAATATACAAGTAACGGTTGGAGGCTCTTAACCGCGTAAATCGAGGTTTTGGACGATGGATGGAAGGGGGCCCACTTAAAGCAACTCGGGCCGCGTCGCGCGACTGACGTCTGACGCCGATGGAAATGCGCCATTGAATTTCAGTTAGCGAACTGGGGACCGGCCGTTCTTTCCCATCGCCTTGCATCAATTAACTGGGCGCAATCCGATTGTTGTGGCACCCTACACCGTCCCTTCTTCTTTCTCCCATTCACCACCTTCTATGGCGACATGAAAATTCCGAGCATCCACGGCAACTCACCATGCGCATCATCAAGCCCGCGTGGCTGAGCCATAAAGGCAAGTTCCTGACTTGAGCTAATCATTTCGTCGTTTGGGAATCCCTGGCCTAACTGAGTACGCTTCGCTAACCCAATCGCAGGCGAACAGAAAGATTTCGAGGTGTACAGTTGTCATGTATCCCCAGATGGGAAGCGCCTTGCTACCGCCGGCGGTGGTACGTTGCCTACCTGATGCGAGTTCATCCTTGATGATCGTCCACTGACTCGTTGACACAAAGATGGCCACGTCCGAATCTGGTCGACCGATGCCGTTTACAATGCCGAAGAACCCTCCTTCACCGGCCCGCGTCAGCTGTGCCATATGAGCCATCATCTAGGCACCATCCATTCAGTCCGGTTTTCGCCTAATGGTCGTTACCTTGCTTCTGGAGCCGACGATAAGATCATATGCATCTATCAACTTGAGAGTGGACCTCCCCCTATTGCGCCCTTCGGAGCCAGCGGTCCACCGCCCACCGAGAACTGGAAGACTACGAAGCGACTCGTAGGCCATGATAACGATGTTCAGGACTTGGCATGGTCGCACGACGGCTCGGTTCTGGTATCCGTCGGTCTTGACTCTAAAATAGTCGTTTGGTCAGGCCACACCTTCGAAAAACTCAAGACTCTGTCTCTGCACCAAAGTCACGTCAAGGGTATTACATTCGACCCTGCTAACAAGTTTTTCGCCACGGCTAGCGATGATCGCTCCATTAAAATCTTCCGATTTACTTCTCCTTCGCCTAACGCGACTCAGCACGATATGGTTAATAACTTTCAGCTCGAGACGACGATTAGTGCGCCTTTCAAGTCCTCCCCCTTGACCACCTACTTCAGGCGCTGCTCTTGGTCACCCGATGGTAACCACATCGCGGCCGCAAATGCTGTCAATGGGCCTGTTAGCTCCGTCGCCATCATCGAACGTTCCAGGTGGGACAGTGAGATCAATCTGATCGGTCATGAAGGCCCTACTGAGGTCTGCATGTTTTCTCCTCGATTGTTTCATACGAAAAAGCCTCTCGAAAATAACGCGCCAAACGTCCAATCAAATGGGCTTGTGACGGTAATTGCATCTGCCGGGCAGGACAAAACGCTCAGTATCTGGAACACGAATACATCAAGACCCGTGGTCATACTGCAAGATTTGGCTTCGAAATCCATATCCGATCTAGCTTGGACCCCCGACGGGCAAACAGTATTCGCTGCCAGTCTTGACGGGAGTATTGTGACCGTAAAGTTCGAGACTGGTGAGCTGGGTTGGGTCGCGAACCTTGAAGAGACTGACAAAGCGCTTTCTAAATACGGCGCTTCTCGCAAAGCCATGGGCATTGCGGAAGATGTTGATGGCTTCCAGCTAGAAAATCACAGCAAGGAAGTAGAGAGGAAAGGCGCTGAATCTAGAATGGGTGCCTTGATGGGGGATTTTCAACCTCTTGCCCACAATGCGACGCCAACTACCAACGGGATGAAGGGAGGCGCTTCCACGCCGGCCGGTACATCTTCTACGAATGGGCAACCAGAACCGGAACCAGAAAAGGAGAAGGAGAAGGAGAAGGAAAGGGAAAAGGAGAAGGAAAAAGAAAAAGAAAAAGAGAAGGACCAGACGAATGGTGCCCAAGAAGCGGCTGATAAAGTCGCCCAACGCATCAATGTATTGAAATCTCGAGTCACCTTTACGAAAGACGGCAAAAAACGAGTAGCACCAATGCTGATATCGTCATCCGGTACTGGACAGTCCTCACTCCCCCAGACGCAATTGGTGGGATCCAGCACGTCGAAAACACAAAACGACACTCCGCAGACGATATTAGATCTGTCTAAACCATACGATGGCCTTCCGGAGGGTGGTTTAGCAGCAATGCTTTTAGGCAATAAGCGCAAAGCCATCGCGGTCGAGGCGGAGGAGGACGAAGAGCACCCGGCAAAAAGGCCAGCCCTTGGGCCTCGATCGATACAACGGAATGGTGTGGATGGCTTGGAAAACGCAGCTGTTGAACCATCTAAACATGGATTAGAGCCTACGCCTGAATTCCTCCGACCGGCTGTACTTAATCCTGCCATCGCTATCTCGCAAATCCGACTTGCGGTACCGAAAGTGAGATCGCACATTCTCCGTCCCCTCGAGCGTGGAGTTCTTCTCGAACAGACAACCCTTGAAGAGGCGTCGAAAATCCCGGAGAACATCATTCTCGAGGCTCGGAATCCCTCGCTACTCAGAGATCCATCCCACATCACGGCGACGAAACGTGGCGTCTTACTATGGCAGGACTACCTTCCCAGAGCCGTCGTTCTCGTCACAGGTAGCAAAAAGTTTTGGGCTGCCGCATGCGAAGACGCTAGCTTATATACGTGGACCCCTGCCGGTCGTCGTTTGATGAATGCCATGGTACTCGAGGCTCAGCCCGTCATTCTCGAATGTCGTGGCTGGTGGCTTCTGTGCATCACGGCAGTAGGCATGTGCTACGTTTGGAACATGAACACACTCTCTTCCCCTCATCCGCCTGTCTCCCTGGGCCCTGTCCTCGAGATCGCTACCAGCTCGCTTCATCCCCACGTTGCCATGCCTGCGCCCGGTGTTACCTCGGCGCACTTGAATTCGAATGGCCATATCATCGTTACACTTACTAATGGCGACGGCTATTACTACTCCCCTGCCATGTACACCTGGCAGCGCCTGTCAGAGTCGTGGTGGGCTGTAGGGAGTCAGTACTGGAACAGCAATGATTCTTCTGTTGGCTCTCTGCAGACCACAGCTGTGGGCTCTTCAACACCCAAAGACGGAAAAGGCGACGAGAATATCGTTTCAGCTGGTATTGTCCCTTACCTGGAGAGGCATACTACGAACGAGTTCTTGCTTAAAGGCCGAGGCTACACGCTACAAAGGCTCATTAAGACCTTGCTAGCAAAGGACGGATTCGAAGCCTTTGAATCCAGCGTGAGCATTGCCCATCTAGAGAACCGCATCGCTGGCGCGCTTCAACTCGGGTCCAAGGAAGAATTCCGGCTTTATCTGCTGATGTATGCCAAACGCATAGGAGCAGAGGGCCACAGAGGAAAAGTAGAGGAATTGCTGAATAGCCTACTAGGTGGCGTGCTACAGGATAAGGTCGGTGAAGGAGACGATAAGGGTCAGGGATGGAACAGCAAAGACAGCCAGATCTGTGGGTGGGACAAGACTGAACTGCTCAAAGGGGTGGTAATGATTCTAGGTATGTTTGTCACGGGACTCCAAAAAATGGAAACAGTGGATGCTCACAACATTACACAGGGAAATTTCGGGAACTGCAACGACTCACAGTGCAGTACGCGCGTGTGCTTGACCTTACGCTAAATGATGATGCGGCGGCTGACGATGCTATGGTTGTCGAAGATGCGTGATGAGCGATGGGGAGGGGGGGATGCGTATGGGAGTTTCTGGGTTTCTGGCGTTGAGACGAATATGGCATCCTCTGCATGGGGTAATTATTGCTTTCTATCATAGTCTGGTGGTACGGGCTATTTACTGGCAAAGCCCATCTGTCCATGTACTATAATCCAAGTTGAACTTCATGGCTGCACGATTGGGGGTGTTATTCCGATTCCGTGGTGTTTGTTTGATGGGGCAAGCATGGGCGAGCGTGAGAATCTACAGGCAGCGAAGTGGCCCCGGATGGTGGTTGACGTGATACCATTTTGATGGAAAGTGAAGGAGAAGTTTCATCGTTACTACCATTATTGTGCCTACCTACTCGATTGAACAAAATGAGGTTTTGGCGGTGAGTAGCGTTTCTCTGGGCCTGTGGCACGTGCAACGAAGGTCGCTGCCCTGATATCGAGGTGCTGGTGCGTCTGGGGCCTGGAAAGAACTACCGACCTGAGGGAGGGAGCGAGGCAGAGCGTGAACGAGGGAAGGCAGGGGCGGACAAGAGAAGGCAAGAGAAGCCCGATCTAGAGACGGATGTCGCGCTGTCGGGGTGTTTACGCGTCGTTGTTTCCCAGCGGCAGCAAAGTTTGTTTGCTACGCCAACGGCTTGCCACTCGTGCCTTCCCCAGTCAAGCCCTCGACCCTCTACCGCTGGTCCCGACTTCCTGCTGGGGATTCACAATCGTGCTACCGGTGATTCTGAAACGCAGGCCACGGGCCTACCACCGCCTATACCTGCTAACCGGCTAATCGATTGCCCAAACCCGATGTACCTCCTCCATTAATACATGCCATCCTCTTGTCGTCAGTCTCCTACCGCATCTCTCTCTCCCTCCCTGCTTCACACCTATTTGTACCAATTACTCACGACCATCAGATTTTTATTACCTACAACAACCCTTTTTCTTTCACACAAGCAAGCCCAACACAATCACAGCAAAGCACAGCACGGCACAAACTAAGCAAAGCACAGTACTCTCGTCGCCGGCTCTGCAGAGCATCCGAACAAACCATCACCGCCCATCCTGTCTCCAGGGTTCTACTCGTGTCGTAGAGTCCGTTCATTCCTTTCATGTGCAGTATTCATTTTCCACCTCTTTATTCAACCTCCGTGTTCGATCCTACGCATCTCTCGAGGTGTCCCGCCTCGACATACCTGTCGACCCTGAACCTACTCGCCTCTGTAAGGATGCTCGCACTCCCTTTTCTGACTGCCGAGACCATTTCGTCTCTCCTTTCCTTCTTTTGGCTGATTTGCTTCTATCCGAACACTAATCACAATCGTGCATAGTGCAGCTGTCGAAGCAACGATGCCCGCTGCATACCAGCGGCATACCGGTAGTACGGGCGGCGCTGATACTGGACCGGGCGCACGTGCTGCTCCTCGATCTGGTGGAGGCCGTGGCCATGCTTCCAAGTTGTCAACCTCGAGTGACGAGGGCGCTGGCGATACTTTGGCCTTCATCACGTCCGACGTCGACGATCCTAAACTGGCAAGTACCACTTCGTTGCTCGATGAATCTCATAATAGGCAGCAACGTGCTGGCTGGGCCCTGATTGTACGCCGCGTTAGGTGAGTGTCTTCCATCCTACTCATCTAGTCTTCATCTTCATAGTGATTCACCTTGAATACATTGTCATTCCTCTGTCCTTCTCCTTTAAAACCATGGATTACTCTTGTTAATAATGCCGGACTTGTTCACAGGCCCTTTTCGGTCCGCAAATTTGTCGGTTTTCTGTGCCTGGTCCTTGTCTTCGTCTTTGGCGTCTGGATGATTCACAGATACATTGTCGCACGCGCTGCCCAAGAAGAAGCCGCTTTTGACATGTATCTTCCCCCAGTTGCTGAATTTTCTGAAGTCGCCAATCCGGCCGAGACTGATCCTCTGCAATGGCTTCGATATAATACCCTTCCTTCTCCTGACGAGCTTTCTGAGGAGCATCAGCAGGCACTTATGGAGACCCGACCCATTGCTGCCTTCATCGCTCTAGTCCGCAACTCCGAAGTCGAGGAAATGGTGTACAGCATGAATCAACTTGAGGCTCGCTTCAATAACCGTTCGATGCATCATTACGACTGGGTCTTCTTCAATGATGAAGAGTTCAGCGTTGAGTTTGTGTTGGCTGTGTCCAATGCAACTAGCTCTCGATGCTTCTTCGAAGTCATCCCTCGAGAGCACTGGAGTGTCCCCACCTGGATTGACACCACTCGATTCGATGTTGGCCGTCAGTTCATGGGCAGTATCGGTGTTGGTAAAGCATGGCTTCAAAGCTATCATCACATGTGTCGATGGAATGCTGGCTTATTTGCCAAAGAGAAACGTCTCGCCGACTACGAATTCTTCTGGCGGGTCGAGCCTGGCGTGAGTCTTCTGACAGCATTAACATGAGCCCCGAAATTAACAGCAACCTTGTAGGTCGACTTTAGTTGTAACATCAACTATGATGTCTTCCGATTCATGCGCGACAACGATATGGCGTATGGATTCAACATGGCCATTCTCGATGATGCCCGATCCTTCCCTTCTTTATGGGACAGAACAAAAGCGTTCATAAAAAAGAACAGGGATCTGATTCATGACGACGCTGACTATAGTTGGCTGCTCCAAGATCCGCGGGAGGAGGACGACAGTAATAACAACGTGCCCACATCCCCCAAGTTCAAAGACGACACTGACTTCGATAACTTCGAATACAACAACTGTCAATTCTACTCCAATTTCGAGGTTGGATCTCTTGATTTCTTCCGCAGTAAGGAGCACACATCTTACTTCGAATATCTCGACCGGACCGGCGGATTCTACTACGAACGATTTGGTGATGCGCCTATCCATACGCTTAGCGTCAGTTTGTTCCTCCCCAAGTACCGCATCTGGTATTTTCGAGACATCGGATACGCCCACGGGTTGTGCGAGCAATGCCCTCCCCATAAGTTCAGGCTTACGACAGATTCGGAGTTACAGCAGATTACTCAGACTCGTGCGTTGTCTACCAATGTGACCTTCTTAGAGAAGCATCGTCGCTGGGAGCACTTGTCCCAAGACTTTCTTCGACAAAGGGGAATACCGGGTCTGGCCTGTGGCTGCACGGTGAGCGCTATCGATCACAACAACGCGAAGCTTGTACCGTTTGAGTCCAAGCAACACAAGCCAGTACACCCGTGCATTCGACTTTACCTTGGAGGCCAATGGCTAGAGAAAAAAGCTGACTGGGACAGAGAGGCAGAGATTGCCGCCGGCCGAGATGGTTCAGGAGGCTATCTCCTTGACGGCTTGGATAGCAACCCCTTCGTAGATAAGGACTCCGAAGAGCAAGGTTAAAGGCGTACGGTGTCGTTCTCTCACCTTGTCGTGTACCGTTCTTTTTCTCATAGTCGCCCAAGTGAGCTGACTGACATGAGAACATGGCTTTATGAAGACTAACTTTGCTCCAAGGATTTCGAATCATCGATTTACTAAACGGATTCGAGTATACCAGGCACGCCACACCGTCCTCGTTAGGTGAAGTCATCTGAACCAGCGTTTCCGAGCTATTCCGGTCAGATTCAGCAGCGAGACAGAATGACAGTCAATTCTGCTTGACGGCGTTGCAGACAGCAGGCAAATTTTGAGATGTGCATTGTCGTCCTTGCTCGAGGCGAGGCCAGGGCCATCCTCGTTGGGGTGTAGGTCCTTGATTATTATGCGTTACTCAAGCCTAGATAGCACAATCAATGATCCTCATCCCTCCACGATAATACTACCTAGTGACATCACAAGAGGGTGACTCACGTACCTAGAAGACGGACCATGATCGTTTGCTCGGGCACCACCAGCGCCTTAGGAGATCGTTTGATCTGAGGAGTGATTGGCGCAACATCGATGATAGGGAATCCGCGTACATGAGCGATGACTGTCACAGTTGCACAGCCAGCCTTAATGAATAGTTTGCCTCGTACAAACAGGTTCGGCGACGTGCCGGACTTGTTAAGCCCACCGCCGAAAAGCATTGTGCAACCGGTTCCCGTATGTTTTCCCAACAAGCGCCACAATCAGTAAGAGATACCTAATAGACAATGATTCTCGAAGCTGGTAAAAGCTTACCGGGAGTCTCTCTTTCCATCATCAGTTTCATTCATTGATAGCAATCATGGTGAGTGGGTTAATCAGTAGGACAACGAGTTCTTCGCTGTGATATGATCCCGGGATGGAGTTCATCCTGATGATGATGACGATGTTCTCGGCAACTCCTATTCCGACGACGTAAGTCGGGTTGATACACAAAAGGGGCAGGTGACTTCTTGGTAGTGCATGTAGTAACAGTAACAGGGAGAGATAATGTAGTTGCACGAGAACCGAGTCATGCGCCATGCCGCGTAAATACATATCAAGGGCAGATTTTTGGTTTTTATCTTCTTTTTCTCTTTTTTTATTTCTTTGACTTGAACGTACGAGAGTGGGCCCATGGAGTTGATTGAGGTCTTGCTCAGACCTCTGTTCGACCCGCGACGCAAACGAATCGAGTTACAGTGATGACGAGTTCCCCTCGGCTACCATGGTCCATCTACGTAGGCAGAGATGGGCTTCTGACTTGTCTCTTATCTATCTATCTCTGACTTGTGTTTGTTTTTTTGATGATGATGATGGCTTCGCGGCGTTTTTGTTTGTTTGCTGATATGCAGTCAGTTGAACAATGCATCTTACATCGCGAGGGTCTCAGATAGACTGTCGTGTGTGTGATGTGAGCGTTCGTCAGTCCTGTTGATATGGTGGACTTGACCTGACGTTTCGGACTCCGGAAGTACGTCTTTGGGATACGCCTCGTTGCTAGTCCTTGACGCCACGTTGTCGCACTGCATCTTCTCTCACTGTGAGGTCATCGTTGCGTTTGACTACAGACTGGTTTCACTACGGATTATCTATCCAGGGTCTTATCCCCGATGAGAGGATGGCGGTTAGGTCGGTTCGACGCTTATTTCCCGGCGGCTGCCTTTATTTCTGCTGATGGGCAGGTGTCAGCGTGATTCTTCAGAGTCAGTTACCTTGAAACCACAGGTATTCGCTCTAGTAGCGAACTCCAAGAGACCACATACGCCACTAAAAGCGCTTTGTCAGATTCATCTTTGCGATGTGCTCGGCCCTTTATGAAGCACTCGCTTGGCAGCGATTGAACCCGCCAGCGCCCTACTTGTCCGAGTCAGAAGAGGATCGATGTCCATGGCAGGTATCCAACTTCGAGCCATTCCAAAAGCCACTACTCAGGACCTGGGATTACTTCTCGGGAAGCAAGCCAGAGAGCGATGGTCGCATGCTAGCGCGGGCGCCGGGGAGATATCTCGATGATGAGAAGTCGCGAAGGGAGAACTTGTCTATTCACGTTTGCCACGGGACATGGGAACCGACACCGTTTATCTCGTTTACGGACAGTGATAGCGCACTGAAGGACATGATCGAGTACAGAATGGGGAGACATCGCGGTTCTCAGACGGTCACTGTCATTGACCCGAATGTCAGACTACGCAGGGGGATGCCTGTCATTTCTATTAGGAAAACGATGGAGTATTACAAGGTCCGGAGTCCCTATCAGAGTGACTATTACTACGATAATCACTGGATATGTCTGTGGGAGGTTGCGGCAGATGAGATCGTCGGCCATTGGAAGTGGAACGATCTGGTCCGATGCGAAAATTGGTACGACAAAATTGTCCTACCTGCGTTTGAGAAGTTTTCCCAGGAAAAGCAGACAAGTATGATGAACTCATCATCATCGCCATCGCAAGAGTTGGGACCCGGTCCATTTGCAGACGACAGCATAGAGGGCTTGCAGAGTGCGCTGAGTAAACTACACGGTGGGTTCTCCTTGCAACAGTCAACATCTTTATCCTGAACTTTTGTTAATTGTTGTATTCTAGTTACGTTGGAACGTTCTACTGGAGCGAGGAAGCGGGTCTACGTGAGATTCGATGATAGTGACGATGATACCGGCGAAGAAGCGGGAGAAGCTGACCCAGAGCCTGTTTGTAGCGGAGTGCTTGATCAAGTTCATCGAGAGACTTTGGTATCGGTTTGAAACCGATGCCGGCTTGGATATTTCACTAGAAATGGATATTTGTTTTCGAGGGATGTATGTCATTGAATTTTGTCTGATATGTTGCGCTCAACGTGGGCTGGCAGTTGACTGGATAGGGGTTCCTGCACCTCGACTGGCGACTGATTGAGTCTGTACATTTCAGAACATGTGTTTGATTCCTGGCTTTCGTATTTAGCAAACACGACACCATATCAAGACTTAATGACTGTCTTCCAAAAAAAAGAAAAACATTCAAATGTGCTCCATGCCCCCTGACGGACGGTTTTATCGTTAAGTTACTACACCTGTTAGTGTACATTACGGATACAGTCCATGCATCAACAGTTGTTATGGGCTAAAACAGGGATACATGTCTTTGGCTGGTAAAGCCACGCTAACTAAAAGTACCCACTGCAACTTGGTGCACCCCAAACAGGTACGGTTACATGGGTAATATTCTGTACCTGCTTTGTATGTACCTAACGAGTTATTTGGGGTCTATCCCCGCGACTGGTCCTGGTCTGATGCGACGTCGCAAACGAAACCGGACTGGAACGTTGACGAGGCCAAGTCGTTGGAGAAAACAAGTACACTACAAGTCAGATTCACAGCTCATTCAATCAGCTCACAAGAGACAACGGAAAGAAGAAACTTTGTGGTAAAAAATGCGCCTGATCTCTGCCCTCAGCACGCTCCTCCTGGCGTCTGGCTTCGTCAACGCCAACACGGCACCAGAACCCGGCACACAGCCAGAATCCACACCCACAAAGACAACAGCACAGTCCACAGCGCGCGAGACAACCCCAAGTCTCCTCGGCACGTTATTCAAAATAGCCAACACATTCGACCTACGCGCTTGTGTCCCGGGCGCCTTACCATTAATCACAGCGCTCCCCAAGATCCCGCCGGCCCTCATAAAACAGGGGGCCATCCAGCAGGCGCTGTCGCAGACGACACGCGACCTGGACCATGTGTGCGAGTTCTCTGTCACGGGACCCGTGGGCGAGACGTTTACGGAGTTCTTGCCGACGTGGTACGCGTGGTATCATGAGAACTCGGCGCGTGTCGCGAGTGTTGTGAGCAAGTGTCCTAAGGCGGGCGCACTTGTGAGTACGATTGAGGCGTATGAGACGTGTTCACAGGTCGTGGCGCAACTTGCGTTGGCGAGCGCGACGGCTACGGCTACGGCTGACGGGGAGGAAAGCGAAGGGACGGGTGTCCCTGCGCCTGAGACTACGGATTCACCCGGTGAGGACCATGATGGTGGGTTCCTGGGTGCTGCTGCGGCGGCGGCGGCTGGTGTGCTTGGTGTTGTTGCCGTTCTGTAGACGGATTTGGTATTCTCACGTCTTGGATGAGCTGAGCTGGTGAAATGTTGGATTCCGACTCGGCTGTGGCTGAAACGACGATGCTTACCCTTACCCACCCTGCATCCCAGTCAAGTGGCAATTCAGATACATAAGAAAAAAACTGGGTAAACTTCACGAGTCAGTCGTCAGATTTAGGATTCTGGGGCCAGTCAGTCGCGACTCGCAAACATTTTTTTTTTTTTTTCAGCTGCAGGAGGGCAACTCAGGGGTTCCCTGCTCTCCAAGCCGGGGACTGGGGAAAACCTGTCAGGGGAAAGCTTATTTCAACGACTTTTTTTGGGTGAATTGTGGAGTTCGAAGGGCGGTCTGTGGAGTTGGACGTGGGGACTTTCACGAAGACGGTCCAGAGAATTCATGAGGGCATTCCTGGCTGTCCAGCCATACCGGACCTCTTCAAAAAGCGTGATAGGTACCTCGATGTGGAAGATCGCATAGAACTCATCATCAAGGCTGTCAGCTCGTTATCTTTGATGACGCTCTCTCTTTGCAGCATATGCAGTCATCTACCTCATCTTCAGCTTCATGAAGGCACGAGATACGAATCATGATCTCAGTACCCAAGTGGCGGAGAGTGTCCCAGGTATGTATCTTGGGGTAGAAGCTCTCTTGAATATAATATACAGGTTTCAGTCAAGATGAAGTCAACAGTGCTTGTCGAGAATCATAGATCATTCCAAATGCTGGCGGAGCACTGGCTACATATGTTGTACCCAGGAACTGAGGGCCATCCATCTATCTCACTTACAGATCTCCCGAACCGTACAAAACACCACGCCCATTCGTCCCAACAAAGACCTGCCCAGCAGTATTGCCACTACCAGCAAGCTTGCAGCTATTAATGGATCCAAAGCCCTGACTGTCTCCCTGAATATCAGTCCAAGTCGCACCGCCATCCGCACTTCCATACAATCTGGCACCAGCAGACCCAGTGCCGAAGGCATACACGTTCCAAGTGTCTCCTGAACCCAGACCGAGCGCAATCTGATATGTATTCGTGAGTTCTGACGAGACTTTGGTGAACTCTTCACCATAGTTTGTTGAGTGGAAAATACCAGCATCGGTCGAGACCCAGACCTCGCCGACATTCTTAGGATGCGCGGCAATATCGTTGACCGAGTTGGCACCGCTCAACTCCCCAGCAGCCGCAAACGTCGCACCAGCATCTTTACTCACGTAACATGTCGACCCATGACCACCATAGAAATAGTCATTATCCTGCTTATCAGACGCGACCACAGCCCCAGCAGGCAGCGAGGAAACAGCCGAAAACTGACTCGAATACTGCGAACGTTGCACGCCATTCCCAGACGTCGACCAAACAATTGTATCCGCGTTCGCCGAGTACGCGATGGTGCCGCCCGACATACTTGTATCGGCGCCCGAGTACGTGAACCAAGTTGCGCCACCATCATTGGATGCGGCGACTTGTTGCGTGCCGGGTGTGTTACCTACGCGGATGATGTTTTTCACGGACGCACCGGCGTAGTCGACGCCTGAGGAGGATGTGAAGATGGGGTCCATCCAGGGTTCTTGGGGGGATGTGTTTAAGTCATTGGAGGTGGCGAAGGTAAAGCCGCTGTCATCACCAACTGCGGCGAGGAGTTCGCTGCCGCCAGGGGCCGAGGCAAGATCTAGGACGGCGAATTCTTCGATTCCATCTGCGAGGACTTCGATTGTGATGTTGCTGTGGGAATCATGGGGTTAGGTAATTTGTACTGCTCAAGGGAATTTGGCTAATAACAAGGGATGAAAAGTTAAGGGGCACTTACTGCGAAGTATCCCACTTGGTGAGATCATGACCACCAAAGACAGTGAGGCCCGTGGAGTAAAGCCAGTGGTCGCTATCAAAGGGGTCAATGACAAGGGTCTCGATCATCCAGCCAAGATCTTTGGTATCAACATCCAAGAATCCGGTCTTGATCCACGGTGCTTTATCAGCCTGTTATCATCATTTAGCAATCATTCCAGCCCTCACCATGTAAAGACTCACCGACTGGCTGTAGTAAAGATTCATATCAGGATAGGCCGCCCACTCCCATAGCGGCGACCACGTCGCACCACTATCCGTTGACCGGAAAAGTTGCGCATCAGGCCACCAGGAGTTCAGACTGGCGACGACGATGGTTCCAGGATTCTGCATGTCGACACCAATACCCCCGAAGCCAAAATAGAGATCGCTTCCTGAGACAGGGGTGATGTCCGTCCATGTGCCAGCTGTTATGTCGTACCGGTAGACGGCTCCTAGAGTACCGTCGTAAGGTCCCGTACCGTCACTATATGTGAGATACAAGGCCTTTTCTGTAGGCTGTAGAACGCATTTGTGTGGGAAGTAAGTCCCTGGCTGACCATCGACGGCGCTCCACTGTAGACTGTTAAGTCTTTTTCACTATCTTCACCCATCATGGGATAGAACTTACCGTAGACCCAGCATCCTCCGTAACCCAAACACTTGCCGTCGTATTATCAGCCGTCCCAACAAAGATCCTCGACGTAGCTCCATCCGAAGTCCCACTCGTAGAATCAAAAGTGACAAACGTAAGGCCCTGCGGATCATTATTCAGACCCGTCGTATCATTCGGATCCGGCGCAAACGATCCCTTCGCCGTGAAACTCGAGACCTTGTCAAACGTTTCGCCACCATCCGTACTCTTCCAAAGCCCATTCCCACTGCGCGCTCCGAAGTAGATGATATCGGAGTTCGCGGGGTCGACGGCGAGTCGTTCGCCGGTTCCGCGACCGGGCATGTTGCCGCCGACTTTGAAGGGGAGGGTCGTCGGGGACCATGTCTCGCCTTTATCGGTGCTGCGGATGATGGCGCCGTTATTGGGGTCCCTGTCCTCATCAGCTCAACTCATACATCACTTCCTCAGAAATAAAATACCAATCATTTGTATAAGCGCCCACAGCAGCAAACACTTTATCCGCATCCTGGGGATCCAGCGCAACAGCATCAATCCCCCATCGATCCCAATGGGCATTATCAGCAATACTATCGGTCACAGGTGTCCAGGAGTCATCGTCATTAAGACGATAGAGGCCCCCGATGTCCGTGCGGGCGTAGGTGATGCCTTTCGTCTTGGGATGGAACACGATGCCTGAGACGAAGCCGCCGCCTCCGCCGATCCTGACATTCTGCCATGTGAAGGCGGCTTGGACGGGGGCTATGGCTGCTGCCAGGAGCAGCAGCTCTGTTGCTGGGAGGAACTTCATCGCCAAGACCTGTCGTTGAACTTGAGATGCGGTACTACTTGCTCGACATCGAGTGTACTGATCGTCCGACATGCATGGTGACTTATATCTATATTTCCCAACAATGCGCATTGGCATTGCGACGTGTATTCCGAATTCAACCCCGGCATGGAACTCCAGGAACCCGTGTCTATTGCGACCCGCCATTTGAGTTATAGGGGCGGCCCGAACCTAGGAGTGCCGTTCCTACATTCCGCGACGTCCGGGGAATTTTCCCGCGAATCAGAACCCGCGATGCCGTGCTGCTGCATCCCAATCGGGCAATACGGACCTGTTGTCGGGTCCGGGGGCCCAGGATCCGGGACCCTGGTAAAGTCAATCGCTTGACTTTCTTCCAGGAGTTTCCGCGGAGTTGTGAACTACGTTCTTTACGTTTCTTAGTTGTAACCCCTGACCCAAAGGCTTCCTTCCTTACCAGTTCTTACATGGGCTTGCCTACGAGTAGGTTTTACGAACAATCAAGGCCCCTTCGATGTCTACAATCACTCAAATCATGGATCAACTCACAAGCATGGACAGAATAGCTACTGATTACAACTCAGCAAAAGCAGGTGTATATTGCTCGACCTTAAACGCCGAAAGGGGGCCCACAGGGGCTGTACCGCTTTCATGAGGCAAAATTAAACCGTAGCTTCCCGATATCTCATGCCACAGCCATCTCTCCAGGAACCTTTTCACCCCTCAAAAGGAGCCAACATATCTCCCGTTTTTACCGTAATGTACAACATTAGCTCAATGCACATGCTCAAGGTTGATGCTCATCATGGCCTCCATCCTACTGAGGGCCAGTCGCGCCTCCACCTCGGGGTCTCTTGATCCCGTTGCCAATTTCCGAGTCACCTCTAGGCCGTTTTGAACCGGGTTGGAAGTTATCCGCTGATGGGTTAAGGCTAGCGCGTCCTTGGTGCGCACCACCACGCCCACGGGGAGCTCCTCCACCACGTGCGCCGCCGCGAGGGATATGAGTACCGCCTGGCTTCCGTGATCCGCCAGGAACGGGGAGACCAGATGCCTTAGGTATCTGGGATTGAGGTAAATGCGATGGCTCAGGTAGTCCCGAAGGCGTGCTTGACGAGAATGATGGCTGTGCGGATTGACCCATTTGAGCGAATGGGATCTGCTGCAGCTGATTCTGTTGACCGGTCGCAAATGGATTAACCTGCTGGAACGCATTAGGAGCCGCAGGCTTTGGTGGGATAGATCTAGATGCGGTTAGGGTCGTTTCTTGAGGCATCGTTGGTGTTCCGGATGGTGTCGATTGGCTCGCTGGCAAAGCATCATCTGCTACAATGTGTTAGCTTGGATTGAAACGCTATGAGGGTAGGGAACGTACGCTTGAAAGGAGTAGACACCATGGGAGTAGCTGAGGTAGCCGCTGCAATTGTAGGTGCCGCTACCGGCTTTGGTGCCGGCGGTGGCTTTGCCACCTTGGCGATTTCCCAAACTTCTGCAACAGGACGTAGGGGCGTTTCTTTTGCGGCAGTTTCCACCACCTCAATCTTGGCATTCGCCATTCGAGCCCGGTTCTCAGTCATGTTGAGCTTGAGATTCATCTTGGAGGTGACGAGTTGAGTAGCGGCCTCCTTCGCCTGAGTGAGCTTTTGCTCCCATTCCGCTTTGGTAGCCACCTCGTGTTCTTCTTTGATCTTCTTCGCTTCTGCTGCAAGCTTGCTCTTGATATTGTTTTGAACAATACTGCGAACAGTCGCGTTCTTGGAGACTAACTCACGTATTTCTTGGTCACCCAGACTGTTAAGATCAGGCACCGCGCTGCCGGGAGTTGCCAGTGGTGCCTGGGCCTGGGCTTGCTGAGGCGTTGCAGGAATCTTTGTTTCGTCCTGCCCACTGGACTGCTGAGATTCCCAGACTTTTCTCTCCTGCTCTATGCGGAGCTTCAAGTCGGTCTCAAGCTTCTCCTTATCTTGCTTCATTTGCGCCCGTTCTGCTTCCATCTGAGCCTTGAATTCACTCAGGCGTTTATTGAGCGCCTCTTTCATCTTATCACTCCGGTGCTTAACAATAGTATCCTGATTCAGCTCAAGCTCGGCAGCCTTAGCCTCCCACTCCGCAGCACGAGCTTCTGTAGCTTCGACCAGCTGTTCCAACATCCTGCGACTATCCTCCGTGAAGACCGGAGGAGCGGATGTTTCCGTAGAACCATCGTGGGTGGCCTCCTCACTATTTTCCATTGCAGCGTCGCCATTAGTGGCCTGCGCGCGAGCTTGAGACAGGGCTGCTTCTCTTTCAGCGATGGCAGAGTGAAGCTGATCGCGCGTGCTGTCAAGTTCTTGTTCAATGGTGGCTTTCTGGGACGCCACAGTCTCAAGCTCTGATCGAATGATGGCAAGTTGGTTCTCGAGGTCCGACAAAGCACTTTGTGCCTCGGGTGACGCTGCATGCGCTGCCGGAGCAACGTTCTTTTCTGCGTCAGCTTGCAACGCAGCCACTTGTCGCTTAAATTCCAACACCTGCTCTTCTAACTCCAGTTTGGCCTTCTTGAAGTGGGCCGTCTCTTCTGTGGCACTAGCAAGATCTGCGGTAGTTTGCTCAAGGGTCTTTTGTACTTGCTCTTTTTCAGCAATAACTTGGTTCTTGGCAGCTGTGAGTATTCGTGAACGCTCCTTGGCTGAGAGTACAAGCTTCTCGCGAGTTACGGACCACTCGGCTTCCTTCGTCTCGATTAGTTTCTCCAATTCCTGTATCTTCTCTCGGAGAGGACTCTCGGCTTCTTGCAAAGCGTTGCGCTCAGCCTCAAGGGTAGCAACTTTTTGCTTCAGTTCTTCAACTTCTGCCGGATCGGTTCGGCCATGTTTGGAGAGAATATCCTCGGTGCGCTTCTGCCAGCGGTCACGGTCCTCCTGAAGTTGCCTCATCTCGGTTTCCTTAAAGTTTTGCTGACTTTGAAGATCCTCGATTTGCGCTTCAAGGGGTTGTATCTTAGATTCGAGCTCAGACACCTTCGCTTGCTTTTCCGCCAGTTGGGCCTGGGCTTGACGAGCTTCAGCTCGCAAAGCGGCACTACTTTCACGGAAAAGATTGAGCTCTTCCAGCTTACTCATAAGATCCTTATGAGCCATCGTGTTTCGATCCTCGTCACCGTGAGATCGACGCTCCTGCTCAAGCTTCAGCCTGGCTTCGTCAAGCTGGGTTTGAGTGTAGTCAAGCTGTTGTTGCAACCTCTTAGCGTCCTGCACTTTCAGTTCGAATTGGACCTCCAGAATATCCTTTTCCCGTCTGAGGTAGTTGCTTAGCTCTCGGTACTTATCGGCATCCGCGCTGCTGGGCTGGGCCGAGATGGCCTCAAGCGACTCGCTGCCTGCAGTGCGACTCTCTTGCAGTGCTGAAATTTGAGAAGTCACATTCTCAAGCTGCTGATGCAGTATCTTGTTCTGTGCCTTTGCGTCATCCCAACGATTACGGATCTCCGAAATCTCCTGCTCAAACTTTTGTCGACGTTCCTCCCAGGAGCTTTCACTCTGCATGAGAGTCGCCTTTGCGGACTCTGCTTCGGCTTTGCGTTTAGCCACCAGAGTCTTGAGCTCATTATGATCGTTCCGAATAGTTGACAGCGCTTTGGCGGTTTCCCCGTGCTTCATGACTTCATTTTCGTATGCATGCTGTGCCGTGGTTGCAATTTCGGCCTGCGCCCGGAGATCCTGTTGGTGGAACTGAGAAGATGATCTGTACTGCTCTTCTTCCTCTTTGAGACGCCTGACTTCGTCTTCAAGGATGCCTTTCTCTTCTTCGAAACGACGAGAAATATCGGCCTGAGAATCCCGAAGGGCAGATAGCTCGTTGTTCGATCTGCTCAACTCCGTAGACAGATCTTCAACTCGTTGCTCCAGCTCCTTGATGGTCGTGTCTTTCGCGGATAATGCACTGTCCATCTCTTGAGTGTATTGCTCTTGAGCCGACATCAATCTTTCAAGCTCTTCCTCGGAGGCTTGACTGAGTTCTCTGTATTGTTCAACCTGTCCTTGAGCATTTTCGAGTTGAGATTTCGTCATCTCCAAATCCCGCTTCAAGTCTGTCGCTTCATGGATTAATTCTTGAATGCGCTCATCGTTGTCGCTCTGAGCGGCATTTTCGTCGTGCGGGGCTCCCATCGAACCCGGACGGGGTGTTGGCCGAGGCTGTAGCCGCTCAGCTCGTTCCTCCGCACTGCGCAGCTGAATTGTTAACTCATCAACTCTGCTCTGTAAATGATCTCTACTTGTCTTCACCGCCACCAACTCTTCTCGAATCTGACCAAGGTTTGCAGTGAGCTCGTCAATTCGTTTCTGTGATTGCTGAGCATCAAACTCTTTTCGTAGTTGCGCCTTCTTGGCATCCTCGACCTCGTCAGCGAGCTTCCGCTTCGTAGTATTCAACTCGCCTTCCAAAGCATCAATACTTGCTTGAAGACGGCGCTTGGACTCAGCATCACTGAGTTCTCGCTCGTTTTGGAGAGTTTGGTATGTGGTCAGTAAGCCGTTAAGGCGTGACTTCTCCTGCACCAAACTCTCATTGTCGCGGCTGAGGCGATCTTGAATATCCTGCCATAAGTTCTTCTCGGCCCTGAGATTCGCGTTTTCACTGCGTAAGCTCTCCACCATGGCTCCAGCTTCGACAAGTTCCTCGGCCACAGTTTGAGTTCTGATATCTTGCTTGGCCGCGGCTTCAGATAGCGTCTGCGCCCGCCTCTGTAGCTCTTGGTTTTCACTCTCGAGTGCGGCGTAGTTGGATTTGAGCATGCTGAATCGTTCTGATGCAAGTGAGAGCTGGCTGGTGAGTTTAGACACTTCAGTTTGCAGTTTGTTGCGTTCGGCCGAGAGTTTCTCGATTTGCTCCTTCAGGGTCTTGCGATCCGTTGTTTGTTCCTTGCGGTATTCGTCAAATTCTTTCCGAATGTCTTCAAGCAAAGTGGCGTAGTCGGAGTTATCCCCATGCATGTGAGAGTTTTCTTCAATGCTGGCAAGAACACCATCGTGAGATGGGCGTCCCAAGGCGGAGGCTAGTTCATCTGCAGACACTCGTGACTCGACTATCCGGCGGAACATATCACGCTCCTTGGTAATGCTCTCGGTCTTAATTTGGAAACCCCTCAAGGTATCTCTGAACGTGTCCAACTCTTGTTGAAGGCGGATGCGCTCTTGATGATCCTCGATAGCTTGATCCTTGGCAGCAATCGCCTCTTCGCTCTCCATTCTTTGGCCAAGTTCATGCGTTACTTGGAGGAGCTTTTCGTTCTTTTCTTGGAGTTCTTGAATGTCCTTGAAGGCAACCAAGCGTTGAAGAATGACACTGCTGATATCGTCTGCATTGCCCTCAACCTGGCCTCTTTCCAGTTTCTGGAGGTGCAATGTTTCCTCGATCGTCAGCTCGTCTAAGCCCTTCTCCCGACAATGCATATTGAATAAAAGCATCTGAATTTGGGCACTGAGATCTCTAAGTTGACTGCGCAGGATGGTGATTTCAGCCTGGGCTTGTGAAGCTGCGCCTTCAGCTCTTCTCGCTGCCTTTTTCGCAACATCCCGTTCGCGGAAACTCTCGTCAGAGAGGTGGGACATATTCTTGATCTCGGACTGTAGACGCTCATTTTCCGCATACAATTCCTCAAGTTCCGGTGCCTTGGCTTGCAATTGTTCGAGTACATCCTCGAGATCTTTAGCGAGATTGCTGCTGCGCTGTTTTTCTACGTTCAATTGTCCCTTCACTTTGTAGTACTCGTCCAAGGCCTGAGTAGCAGAAACGGATTTGCGCATCGATGCTGGCGTTGCAAATGGCGAGCTAGGGCGGTGCAACGATGCACTGAGATTTCGAGGCGTTTGTGGCATAGGTCCAGGTGAACCTCTGGTGCCTTCGGCGACTATGGCCTCCAGGCGACCGATTTCAGCCTGTAAGGATTCGTTGGCTTGGGCGAGCTCCTCCTTCTCAGCATTAATGCTGGCGAGTTCTTTGCTGATCCGCTGGACCTTGTCTTCACACTCTCGCTTTACCTGCGCTTCTCGCTCCTCCATTGCCTGCATCCGGTTCTTCTGTGTCGCATTCTGCTGCTCAGTTAACTCATGCAGACGTTGCAGTCGGTCGACCTGTTGCTGGAAGTCTTCATCGCGACGGGCTGCAGCCTCTTGCAACTGCTGGACTCGGGTGAGCGCGTCGTCTGCCTTCATCTGGGCATCTTGCAGGCGTTGTCGAAGCTGCTGTTCGCTACGCTTAAGGGACTCGATGGTGGATGTAGCGTCATCGTTTTGTCGTTGGAGCTCGGCAATTCGTGCGCCCTTCTCCTTTCGGTAATTGAGAGCCTCGGCAGCCTTTGTCTTCAACTCTTTATCTGTCCATTCAACGTCACGCTTGGCAGCATCTAACTGGCGCTGAAGGCCTTGTTCTCGAATCTTAGCTGAGCTGGCTAGGGCGTTTGCGTTCTGTACAGCTTGATGAAGAGCTGTAGCCTCCTGACTGAGCTTCAAGTTCTTTTGGTGCTGAGCCTGCAACTCCTGGGAAAGAGCATCGTTTGTCGAGTTCTTTGTATCGATGATTGCTAGAGATTCGCGGTTGGAAGTCTCTAGGGACGCAATGCGGGAGCGAAGGCTGTCGATGTCTGATTGAGAGGTGGAGCTAGAGGACTGGAGCGACTGTAATTCGTTCTCAAGCGTCTGTCGCTTTGTCTCTGTTGGGGTGTGAGCAAGCTGGGAAATGGAAGAGAAAAGGGGGACGGTGACAGTGTATCGGGAATTCGGAATTGAAAACCTACCTTCCTGGGTGAGTTTCTGGCGAATGGCCTCAACATCCTTGAGGGCTTTCTGCGCTGTTTCATTACTGGCATCTCGCTGTGCTTCGGCACCACGCACTGACGTTTCTAACTCGACCTCCAATTGAAGCTTCTGGGAAAACAGGGCATCGTATTCATGAGCCTTGGCAGCCACAGCAGCCAGGATGGTATGAACGATATCAGCGCTCGGTTCAGTGACGGCAACCGAGATGTTCGACTCCGGCATACCCAAATGGGTAGCGAGGTAGCCTACGTCTACACCCGCGGCGGCCATATTGTCAGGTCGGGGTTCGTAGCCGTTACCTCATGGGTGAATGTAATCAACGCGGAGATGATCCAGACCAGAATTTGATACGCGCAAGAGAGGGAATGAGAAAAGAATGTTGGATAGCTTCGGGCGCGGGCGCACGGGTTGCCACCGGGTTTGTTCTTGGTTGCGTCGTCGCGTTCCGTTGCGTGGGCGTTGTACGGGTTCGGCGCTTCTAGATTGGTAGTGAGTAAAGTTTAGGGAAGAGATGCCTTGAATAGGCGCGTCGCAAAGAGTGAAGACGAGAAATCATGCAATCCTGTGATGGATTTGGGCGCAGACACAGGATTGAGGGTTGTCGGTGAACTGTGTTGGTAAGTTGAAAGGTGCCCGATTTCTTTCACGAGAGGTGAACTTTCAACTTGGGACGGGTCTGTTTTCAGTTCAGTAGGTGAGGTAGGCACGCTGTAAAAGGATGTTTGCCGGGTACTTGGTCGTTGGCAGCTTTTCAAAGTGTGGGATACTCACCTCCAGGCCGATATATACTTGTCAACTAGTGCTACCTTCAGTGAGCTTGTGAGTATCCGAGAGCCACAGTAAAGTATATAGTACATATGGAAAGTCACTCGGACAATGTACTCAGATACCGCCCAGGAGCTTGGACCATGGGCCCACTTTAACTTGATTGAGACATTATGTAATAATATATACATGGTGACATAATAGTTGCTTTAAAGCGATAATGCACTTAAAAGCAACAACCGCGCTCAGTATCTCACCGCCGCCCTCCACACAGGCACCTTCTCGAAATCAACGACATCAAACTGGACGCTTCTTTTCTCATCCAGCCAAGCGCCCTCATCGCTTGCCCTAATTCCGCAGGCTTCTGTTTCTTGGACTTCAACCTGACTTGTTCCCATGCGATCACGTGCCATCCATACCACCGGAGCCTGCGACGTCAGGGCCGGATGTACGTACGCCTGTTTCAAGTCCTCCTCGGCGTATTGCGGAACTTCTTGTTCCTCCGCGTCGTAGTCGTCGGGGTCTCGCACCGGCACATTCATATAGCCGGAAAACACAGACACATTTGAATCTAAGAACCACGCCATCGACTTGAATCCCTTTGCAATGTGCGGTGGCCCATAACATGCTGGCTGTCCCTCTTCTACGCGAGAGAGTAGCGGCGTCGTCTCACCACTCTTCTCTACCGGCGATACCAGCTCCGTTAATAAACCAGTTTCGAGTGGTGACAAGTATCTGTTCGTTACCATGTGGTATAGAAAGGTGATGACGAGCAACAATCCTGTTATCATCATCGGTCCATGGGCGGCACTCAACCTGAAGAAGCCGATGAGGGTCAGCTCAGCAATGTAGACCCCCGTGAGTAGATGCTGGAGGGCAGCTGTGTAGGCCTGTCCTTCCGTGTCGATCTTCGGTTGCATGACATAGAAGAGGTTATATCGGTAAGAGACGTAATATAAGAACAGCCCTGCAGCGGCGAACCCCAGGACGAGCGGTGCAATGCACGAGTAAGCAATAGCTGAATATCTAGTGTGAGTCCGAGTTCTTCTCTACCTTAGCATACGAGGGTCTTACCGATGATAGCAAAGTTTGCGAACTATTATATACGTCAGCACACCATCCTTCGAGCCGAGGGGCCGGAACACGGGAGTTTACCTTCGGGTACACTTGGCCCCAGTCAACCCCTTTCAGATTCGTATAACGCTTGAACTTCTGGCGCGGCGTCTCGTCCTTCCAGTATTCGAAAGACAGATGATCGAGCAACTTGGAGTAATCCAAGAGGTTATCGGCAGCAGATGTGATTCCCTGGACTATGAAGTAGGTGAGGTAGTAGTTAGAGGATTTCGGCAGTTGACTTGCTAGCATTTCCAACATGCACTTCGGGTCTTGAAATTGCGTGGCCGGTTCCGAAGTCACCGTCGCCGCTCCAGAAAACACCGCCGTCAATAAGAAGACCTATCCCGGGCCATTAGCCAATTGCATCATTGTTTCACTGCCATGTATGACACTTACCTGCGTCACTTGGAAGACATAGAACCATCTCTGGACCTTCAATTCGTTTACTGAACGGGTAGGTCCGCCAGCTGACTCGAAAACACCTAATTGCTCAGAGTTAGTCGCCCATTCCTGGCTATTCGGCGTTTATCGTGTCTTCATAACTCACTCCGGTACATGCCGGGCATGTCCTTGGTCAGGGCACCGGTCAGCATCGGCGCAAGAAGGCCGGAAAGGAGTCCAGTGACCGAATCGGGGAGTTTCTTGAGGAACCACAGCCACTCGTAGTTGTCCGCGAGGTAGCCGATATTCGATATGAGGCCGACAATCCCACTGGGAATCGACCAGGCCACAATTGTCGATACGACAATAGAAAGCGCGATTCCTTCCTTGGCCATTCGACGCATAGGCGAGATTGTGAGATTCTCCCAGATCACCTCACTTGGTTTCACGCCGATGAATCTTGGCCTCAGGGTCAAAGGGTTGGGTGAGGCAACTTTGTGATAAGCCCATTGGGCTTCGGCTTGTGTTCTGAATTCCACGAAGACGGCTCCTGCTTCATGTAGCTCTTCAGTACTGTAAGTTCTTTTCATCTCCTCAATAAGCTTGCTTTTCTCCTGTATCTGCTCTCGAAGCACCTTTGTCGCATCCTCGTCCTCGTCCTTTTTCCATTTGAAGGGAGAAGGTATTGCTGCTGACCGTAGGCGCATTACAGTTTTCGCAATGTCAATGAGGTCGTAAGGATTGATCTTATAGCCGTTGATTTCTCTGCAAGCCCACCACGAGTTGGCCTTCTGGATAATGGCTGCTTCCTCAGATTCGAGTTTTTCGACCAAAGCCTCCTGTTCTGCAATCAGCTCAGGCAACGTCTCCAGCTTTTTAACAGGCCAGATACGTGTAGCAGCATCACCAAAGTAAGCGCGCATGTTTTTTGGTTCCATGGCCTCTCTGGGTGCCGATAGAAAGAGTACAGTTCTCGAAGAGAGCCGCTTGGCATTCGGCGCTGAAAGGGTCCAGGTGCGACGGAGGTTGATAAGCCATAGCCGCTCTCTGGCAACAAAAACCATCACAAAACCTAGGAATACACACGCCACAAGAGCATGGGCATACAGCCGGTCGGTCCCTTTGACGTTACTGATGCTCAGCCGGTCGAGCTCGGTAGATGACCCACCCCCCGTGGCATTCACCAGCATTAGAATCGGCCATGTGAGCGCACATCCCACAACGCAGATGAAAAGAATCGTGCGTAGGAAGCGGAGGTAAAGGTAAGCGTCCAATGACTCGTGATGTAGTAGAAACTCATCGGGCAGCTTTCGTGTTGCAATCAGCCAGTCAAGCAACCCTTTGTTTGGTGGCAGAGGAGTTCGATCTCTGTGCTTGTGTTAGTCGCCCCTAATGGCAATTAGGAGAGCACTCACTTCTCCTCAACACTTCCTAAGACGCTACGAGGCGCGTACAGAATGTGAAATCTGTGCCGGACTAGGACGAATATACCCAGCAGTAACAGTCCTGTCGTCTGTATTCCATGAGTCGACCTGTGGTTTCCAACAGTCGGATAAGAGCACTTACAGCCGTCGGAACAAGAGCTGCGACGACCGCCGCGTACGAGCCAGATCCTGTCGGCTATATGGAACCATCAGTTCTCAATTGCTTGAAAGGGATTGACCAAATGAAAATACCTGCGGATCCATATCTAAAGGGTCATCACCCCCTTCACCAAGCATCGTCAAGTCCATCGCGTGTTATAACGGCGATCGTTCCCTTTCCATGGACTACGAAATACAAAGCATTGATCACAATCGAGACTCAGATGCGGAAAGCACAGCATAGGTAAGATATATGCCATTGTCTCTCCCGTACCGAGACACGGCATTCTTTTGGGCGCACTGAACAACCCCCGTACTGCGTATTACGACGACGGTACATGGCAGAATCTTACTTTAGCGAAGACCAGGTTCATGAAGCCCCAAAATCTAATAGTTGACGCCACTATAGATCGATCTTTTCCTAATGAAGCCATCTATCATTTCCGAGCCAGCCGCACCAAAACGCCGACAAGGCAGGCTATTTGAGACACTCAAAGAAACGGTGTGTGGGCAGGTGAGCGTGAAAAGCAGCTGAGAATTTTTCCCATACCGACTTTATACCATGCCGTAGTATGGAAGGACCTATCCCAAAGATCTACCGTACATGACGCAACGGTGCTCCCGCGAGTCCACCGAAAACGTGCTACCGTGCAGGAGGTGCTAGTCGGTGTCCGGCATTGCCGACGTCCATCTCGTACAATTGCGGACTAGGCACGTTATGGGGTGCAGACTGCCATCGCGACTGGCCATGTGCTTCGTATACCGGCTGGCTAAATGCCTCATGACGCGGTATGACGGCGTGCTGCCCATGGAGTTCCGCCGTCCGAGGATACGCGTTCTCATGGTGTACTCGTAATTCTGGCGGAGTCTGGGGACCAGTGACCAATATCGAGACCGGCGTCGTCGTGGGGATTATCGGAGTTGGCGGTTTCCCGTTGTCTGACGCGCCAGTCTGGCTAAGATCGGCGCCATCCGCTCTTCTGCTGCGACGGTACATCACAAATGCCAGCGTTGTGAGGACTGTAATGCCTACGACGACACCTACCACAGCGCCAACTATCGTCGCTTTGTTTGACGCTGTCTTACCTGACGTCGTTCCGTCTGAGGGGTCGGATCCCGGTGTACCTGTCTCCCTTGGCATGTCCGTTCCACCACTAGAGGGGGAAGCAAACTGGGTCGGATCGAGCTGGTTCGGAGTCGGTTCCGAGACTATCACAAGTCAGTACACGGCATCTCTCGTCGTGCCCAGTAAAACGGTTATCCATCCGATTTGGCCTACCTGATTCAGTAATGCCAGCCGGAGTCGTCGATCCCTTTGCAACATCGCAGTAGAGATTCCACACGTCAAGGGCGGATGAGACATCGTCGACCGCTGTTGAATCGCAGGAATACCTCACGGCGGATGTGATCCCCGCACTGACTGTTCCTAGCATATCATTTCTCAAGCACAAGCATGATGCCAAGCCTTTTGGTCCAGAGGGACAAAAGCTATTGGTTTGCTGGTTGTACAGGCATCAGTTTCCATCTTCCTTGTTCGACGGGTCGCTGCCGTTGGCAGGCACTCACACTTAAGACATTGCGCGACACGGCATTCTGGGCACATGGTGCCAACGACTTGAACTGGTCCAAGGCGGTGATGTAGTAAGTCACTGAGAACAACGACGATCAGCTTCGTGGCATCAATAAGATCAGTGAGGGGAGGGTAGGGGGGGCATACCATCGCCTGGCGGATCGGTGGTGTTAGGGAATGAGGTCGTCCCTTCAACCAGACCGCAATACCCCGCGAATACTGCTTCGGCCGAGGAGATATCTTCGACATGACCATCGCAGTCGTATTTGACCGACGAGCTGATCTCCTCGCTGGCCCATAACGAGTTCTGGTTCTTCTGACAGGCACAGGTTGCGAGGCCACTAGGGTCTGATGGGCAGCGATTTTGGGCCTTAAGGCGAAGTTAGACCGAAATTCTCGAAGCAGACGATATGGATCTTACCATGCCCCTATCTTACATTAGCACTTTGCCGGCTTCCCATTCGTAGGATGACTCAACCTACCTGACAACTCTCGAGGCGCCATGTGCTGCGCAGGGCGCGAGGTTACGAAATGCCGGCAGATCGTCAATGTACTGTGAGACGATGAACCTTGGTGATGGGAAAGATGTTACGGCGTTTTGGTCACAATATGCTGAGAATACAGTCGAGGCGCTGGCCTGGTCATCCGTTGCCGTTCCGCCGCATGCTGTTGCTATATGTCAGCATGTCGTCCATTTCACTTTGGCAAAGACATCAAGGGCAACTAAGTGCATACTATCGAAAAGGTTAGTCTCGCATGTGTTCACATTATTCTTCATGATCTGGCCTTAACACATACCAATAGTCCACTGAATCCGAAATCGCATTCGATATAGACACTCGATTACCGCCGTTATTCTTCGAACAGATACATGACTGTAATGCTGTCACGTCTTCTGGGCAATTCCCTTGCGTTTGAGTTCTTATGACCCTCGATACAGCCCACTGCGCACAAGGTGCCTGCGAGATTATCGTGTTAGAGACAGCGGCGTTCATGAGAGCAATCAACTAACCAAGGCCGCGAAGACTGGGAGATCCGTTACGTAGACGATATCAGTAGCAGCTACCACCGAAATCCCCCATCCTGCGAGGGCAAGCAAGGAGTACGGTTTGAGCATGACGGCGATGAGATTCTGGTTTCGGTGACAGGAGTTTAGCAACAAAGATACAAAAATTCAACTTCTCCAGTCTGAACAAGCCTCAACTTTTACATCTGAGTAGTCCTGAAGAATAAGAGAATATCCCAAGGGCAGACAATGCGAGAAGGGCCATATCGTGGGCTGATTCCTGATGCAGGGGCCGTCTCATCATGGGATTCTAATAACTTGGCAGCTGAGGAGAACGTCGAAGGGTGGCTTGTCTGCTCGCTTAAAGAAGAAACCCTCGGCGGCAAGCTGAAGGCGGTGTCGTGATGAGATACTGACAACTACCAAATTAGACGTCAGTGCTTGATGTTATGATCGTGAAGAAGAGGTCATCAGCGAAAGGTCAACACAATGACGAACTTATGAACATCTCTCTGAAGCCATGGACCATTCTGAAAAGCATAACCACGGGGCGCAACAGCATACATAACACTGCCGCAAGGACTCTACCAAGATGTGTTCCCTGAAACGCCAACCTAACATGAGATGAAGACAATCTATGCGAGCCACCTTGAGAGGCGAGTTGACAAATAAGATCGAATCGCCAAGCCCAAAGGATAAACGGTTGAGGATCACTTTAAGCCTGACGCGAGAGAACCCCCATGTATCGTACGTCCAATCGCGCTGCGAGACCCTGGACAAAGATATATTAAGCAACAAGAAATGAAAGCGTCCGGAGTGAATGTGACTTGCTCAAGACTCGTGAGTACACGATCGGGGGGATGACTCGCTGCTTGTCAGAAAGACGGCAGGGGATTGGATACAAATTGTAGCGTTTCTGTGCCGTGCTGGTTGGATAGTACGCTGAGCGTGTTCTGTAGCCCTCAAGCCAAGCATCTTTCTTACTCTCTCTATTCGCCTGATCGGCCCAATGCGCCATGAAAGCTGATCAAGAGCGTGTTCAGAATTGCTCTCATTCATGAAGGACACATGGAAGTTTCTCGGGGCTCCGGCCAATGACATAGATAATGCCCAATGCTTCATATGTCCCTTTTCTTCTGTTATGTCGTAGTGAAGAACTAGTCGCAACACATACCCCAAAACTTAGGCATGTCGGAGAGCCATTTAAGAGTGCATCTATGACCTCTGCATGCACCTGGTCGGTTATTGGGAACATTGCTGGAGCTTCACATGCGATTTGATGATGATAATAAGCCACTAGCACTCGTATCAAAAACGTGGCATTTGAGCCATGACCACGGTACCTTCAAAAACTTGAGGCCTGTTTTGGATAGGTATTTCGTGGTCCATTCGCGTTCATGTCGTGTATTTTACCGTCTGGTAAGTTGAAGAGAGAAAGAGATAGGACTAACGGGCCGTCGGATGAATCGGCGGGCCGAATCAGGCCGGTGCAGAAATACTCGGCGTTGCTATGCGACAACCTGGGTCGTTACGTTATGATCGAATGATGAATTCATTCGCCCAATTCATGGGACAAACAATTCCAAGTACCGAAGCCATCGCACTCAATTTAGGTAGTGTGATGGTTATTGAACATACCACAATATCTCACCCGGAATAAGAATACCCCGAGTTGCAGGTGGTTTGGCAATGACGATGTTGGCGAGGCGGCTTATATCCGGGCGCTCGCCTCAAGCCCAGTTAACGCAAGGTGTGAGTCTCGCGTACAAGCCAACGAGGGAGTTCAGCACGACATCAGAAGAGTCAAAGGGTACAAACTTCCGGAAATTAAGGGTAAATCAAACAAGACTCATGGACACTTTACACAAGGCCTGTTCATGGGGACAAGGAAGAGCATGGGGAGAAGGGTAAGCAACGACACCCTTATCTACGTCTTCACTTAAAAGTCAAGTCATGATCTACCTACTCACCGATTCAGTGATACCGAAACGGGAATGTCGCGTCTCGCGCTGAGCAATGCGGATAAACATGCCCGAGACTGGTTCAGGAAGACAACCGAGGAACTAGGCTGCACCGTCAAATTCGACGGCATGGGAAATATCTTCGCCGTCAGACCAGGCCGTCAACAAGGCCCTCCTGTTTATGCCGGATCTCATCTCGATACCCAGCCAAATGGCGGTAGATATGCCGGAATTCTAGGCATCGCTGCGGGAATCGAGATGTTGAGGGTCCTGCAGGAGAATAAGGTGGAAACCCAATACCCCATAGGCGTTGTCAACTGGACGAAGTAGGATTTCATCCCCTGAATATAACTTGTTCATAAACTGACTTGCCACGCGCAACAGCGGGGCGGGAGCACGCTTTCCGATTAGCATGCTCGGCGCAGGTGTCTGGTCTGGAGATATCAATTACGTGGAAGCTCATAACACCGCGGAGGTCTTTAGAACTCGCCAGCTGACTGTGAAATCTGAACTTCAGCGAATCGGCTATTGTGGCCAGATTAGCGCCAGATTCAGGCAAAATCCGATGGCGGCATACTTCGAGCTGAACGTCGAGCAAGGAACAACACTCGAGGCAGCAGATGCGAGGATTGGTGTGGTCCAGGGCGTGCAGGCATTCAAATGGTTCACGGTCGATGTCGCTGGACGAAACGCGCATACGGGTACCACCCCTTTTCACATGCGTAGGGACGCGATGCTCCTCGCCGCGCAGTTGATCACGCATTCGCACCGCGTGGCAAGTCAATATGACGCTCTCGTCTCAACGGGCATCCTCAACGTTTCACCAGGCACTTTCAACACGATACCCGACCAAGTCAGATTCACTCTCGATGTTCGCGCACCCTCGGACAGAATACTTAGTCATCTGGAAAAGAATCTAGAGAAAGACTTCGAGGCTCTGGCGGCAGGCAAAGACATTGACGGACTGTTGGCCGGAGGTATAGTTCAGAAGCCCCTCAAGGTCACTTGGGAGACCAACAATAGCTCTCACGCGATTAAGTTCCATCCAGACTGTATCGCGGCCGTGCGAGCATCGGCGGAGGATATTGTGAAAGATAAGAAACAGATCTGTGACATCGTGAGTGGCGCGGGTCATGACAGCGTGTACACCAACCGAATCTGTCCCACGAGCATGATCTTCGTGCCATCCAAGGGCGGCATCAGCCACAATGCTGATGAGTACGCAAGACCTCAGGATTGTGCTACTGGTGCCGACGTATTGATACAGAGCTTGTTGAGGTTTGATCGCAAGAGGGGATTTCCAATGTTTTAGAAACTGGTGGCGATGAAGTTGCAAGCACTTGAGTCTTCGGGCAGAAGCTAATAGAAATAGACGGCACATTTATCTTTTTCGAGATAATAACTGTGAGATTCATTGTTCAGCATATGAAGAAGTTCGAGTGATTGTTATACACGCTTTGGTAGTACCTGAGCAAGATGTGGCCAGGGGCCCCGATATCATGGGATATGGCGTATCATGAGCAATGTGCTGTCGAGCTCATTACTTCATCTGCCTAACATTCAGGTTAATACGCTTCTTCTTCATCCAGCCTTTCCATTCCTCGAATTTCCCGTCCTCGGCGGGCCAGTCCGCCAGGAAGTCCGGGCAAGTGCCCTTCAGGACTTTAGGCACGCCGTGCCAAGCGTAGCGGGAAGCCTGGCTCATATAGATAGCATCTCCGGAACGTAGTCGCAAAAGGAGATACTGTTTCTTGCCAGAGCCTTCATCTTTCTTTTCCGCCAACTTGCTATACTCGTTCGGCGCGATCATAAAAAGCGCATCACAACCGATGCTTATACTCGCCAGACCCTTGTCGGTCTGCTCGCTCACATCTCGGTGCATCATCATGGTGTCTCCGGGCGTATAGAAGTTGACGATGGCAGCCTGGGCCAGTGTCTCCGGAAACACAGTCTGAAGAAAACCAGCTATATCCGTCGGGAATTCTGGTGGCAGTTGGTTGGGATATTCCCGGTCGGTCCAGTTGTACTGCCCGCCCAAAGTCACCCATGAGAGGCGCCGCTGCAGCACTTGTTTGATCGATAGGGGCCTGTGCACTTCTGGATCCTTCGGTTTGAATTCAACAGTTGATTCCGGTTCATATGAGAAGAATGAACCAGAGCTATTCTCGCCCTCGTCGTTATCCCTGTAGGGAAGATCATAGTGAAGATGCAAGTTGGTTTGATGGATGGGATTAGACAGATCTCGATGTATCAACTTCGAGAGCAGTGACTTCTGTATGCTGGGTGGCAGCAGAGAGGGCAAGATGAGTAGACCTATCGTTCGAATTTAGTATTGAATGTCCATAATGGGAGGGGATGTTCTCACCTGGGAGCAACGGGTGAAAATATATCGGCGCATCTTCAATGACATCTGGAATGGCATCGTGAGCATCTCCTTCGAGACGCTCGAAAGCCTCTTTCAGAGTCGCACTGGGGATAGTTCCCGCAAGCTGGAAATCGCCTGGGTTCTTGACATCTAACTCGTCTATGTCCGGATGGTTGGCAAATACGGCATGATCGGTACGGGAATATTCCTTCCAGATCGCCCGCAGTTCATCCGAAGGTTGCTCATGGGCGTCCAGAGTGGACAGATCAATACCTGTCATTGTGCTTGCTGTGTTGCGTGTGCTCCGTATTCTGTAAATTTGTTTATAAATGGTATGAGTCAGATGTAGTCATCCGATTTCTTTTTTTCTTTCTTATACAACCTCCTCTCTGAGTGGGCTGGGTAAGTAAAAAGTGAGTGAGAGGTAGGCACATACACGATTTGAAAAAGAGACAGGGAAGTAGGTATTCTGCGCCGGCACATGTCAACATGCGACTCGAGACGGGAGCGGCCTAGCAACATGTCCATGGAGGGGCACAATTTTCAAGGAGGGGCATCTTCCGAAAAGCTGGGTACTTCTCTGGTATCTTGCAAATCAACGAATGTCTGGCTGGAGCTGCGTATATTGTACATACTCGGGCGGAATGATTCAAGCGGATATCGGAGTACTCAGTACTGAGAATCTGGCTAATTCTTGATCGATTAGATACCCCAAGCAGGTAGCTCTTTGCACTGTCTAAGTACCTATCTCAATGGACAGCTTGAGAACCTCACCTACGGCCAAATTCGGGCATTGTACGGATTACGTTGACCCCGTATGTATCCCCTATGGCCCTCCATGTTCAATGCCTAAACACAGTAAACTTACAGTGCAGCAGGGCTCTATCAGCCACAAGTTAGCGAGCACGTCGCTACTCGTGTTCAATCACGCGTGCTGGCTTGTTTACTTTGCAATCTGCCATTAAACAAACAATCTGCTCTCCTTGACAACCACCTTCACTCCAAGCAGGAATGCAGAAGTCATCTTCTCTCCGGCGAATCCAGCACAACGTTCACTAACCTTCTAATTCCAGGTCTAACCAGGTATTTCCCATCCTCCACACAGCCTCAATGGATTCTTGATTCCAACTGCGTGCCACAGTCTCTCTCTCGTCGAATCCTCACCAGCTGCGGTTGACCACCTTGGTTGACCACAGAGACCAGCCTTGCGCCTCGACGATTGAGCTCACTGCAACTGCGTCTTTTGAGACGTTCGATCGCCCTTCTTAGTATACCGCCGACCCATCCAGCATACCCGGTGTATGATACTCGACCATCCTCCTAGATACACACGAATCACGAGTTCAACACAGTCACCTACGCCAAGATGGAGAACTACCAGAAGTTAGAGAAGATCGGTGAAGGTACATATAGAGTCACGCCCTGCTTCATGCGAGACACCATGCCCTCGACCCTTCACACCACGGCTGCACCCGTGCCGAACCTAACTTTGCCCTGCCTTGCCCAACATTACCCGCCCCATCCCTGTTGCCGCTGCTAATGAGCTGTATATAGGCACCTACGGTGTCGTTTACAAGGCGCGCGATCTGCGCAATGATGGCAAGATCGTTGCACTCAAGAAGATCAGGCTTGAAGCCGAAGACGAGGGAGTGCCGAGCACTGCGATTCGCGAGATCTCTCTTCTCAGAGAAATGCGCGATCCTAACATTGTGCGGCTCCTTAATATCGTCCACGCTGACGGCCACAAACTTTACCTGGTTTTCGAGTTTCTCGACCTAGATTTGAAGAAGTACATGGAGGCCCTGCCAGTCAGTGATGGTGGACGTGGCAAGGCGCTGCCAGAGGGTACTGGTGTTGAGCTGGGACGTCTGGGCCTTGGCGATATGATGGTGAAGAAGTTCATGAGCCAACTGTGCGAAGGAATTCGGTACTGCCACAGCCACCGCGTCCTGCACCGCGATCTTAAGCCCCAGAACCTCCTCATCGACCGCGATGGCAACCTCAAGCTCGCCGATTTCGGTTTGGCTCGCGCGTTCGGTGTCCCGCTTCGCACCTACACCCACGAAGTTGTGACTCTCTGGTACCGTGCCCCTGAGATTCTGCTCGGTGGTCGCCAGTACTCGACTGGTGTAGACATGTGGTCAGTCGGCTGTATTTTTGCCGAGATGTGTACTCGCAAGCCCCTTTTCCCGGGCGATTCTGAGATCGATCAGATCTTCAAGACTTTCCGGTAAGTATAAATCGCATCCATGTCTGTCTGTTGTTGGTGCTCTCCCAGAATCTCACGTAATTGACCACTCTAGTCTCCTTGGAACTCCCACCGAAGAAGTGTGGCCCGGCGTCACTTCCTACCCGGATTTCAAGGCCTCATTCCCTAAGTGGGCTCGCGATGCGTCTCAGCCTCTGTGCTCGAATCTCGACGCCGCTGGCCTTGATCTTCTCGACGCCATGCTTGCCTACGACCCGTCCTCTCGTATCTCGGCGAAGCAAGCTTGCATTCACCCTTACTTCCGAGATTTCACACGCCCCCAGACCAACACCTCCTATGAACCGCCTAGCTTCACATAGACGTTCCGATTGTTGCACCCCGTACAGAGACAAAGAAACCACACCGGCAGTACATGAGAATAGGGGGTAATTTCTCGCGATTGTGAAGCAAAAACTCTAAGCTCCTACTTCGCTACCAGGATAATTTTGCGAGTCTGGGCAAAAAGTACGATCCCGGACATAAGTAAACGATAACAACAAACATTTCTCTACGCCAGTATTTGTTCGCATGCTTTAGAATCAGAAGGTGCTCCACGAAGGAAAAAGAAAAGAAGCCCGGTCACAAGTAAAGCAGTACAGTGTGTTCAGAGCGCGATGCCTTGCATGGGACCCTGGGTTTTGACAGAGAGAGAGGCGTTGGGAGGAGGGATGGCGAAAGCACTTGTAATCGGAATTAAGAGGGCAAAGAACAAGTAAAGTATTGCAGGCGTTATTCGCGAGCACATAGCTGAAGAAACTTCTTTTCGCTGCTTGTAACTCCTCGAATGTTTGACATATGAATAAAAAGGGCGGTCTTGCTGCTCCTCCCAAGAAGATTCCACGCCTACCTACCACCAAGTTTCGGAGAGGGTCTGTTTGTCGTCTCTGTGATCAACAGGAGTTTGGATTGGTTCACATCCGTACCTAATTTGAGAGAAACAGACCGAGTCAAACAGACAGGCAGATTTCATAGATTTCAAAAGAAAACGGGCCCTCTTTCAAGCTTCTTTTTTTTTTTCATAATTCCTGCCTGGTATTTTTGTTGTTGTTATTCGCTATGGGTATACATGAAATCTGCTGCCCCTTACATACGCGTCGCATAAAGTGAACGAGATGTGTTCCCATCCGATTGCACCGGAGCAGATACCTAGTCGCACCTTCTCTTTTCGAAATCCCGAGCAACCCCACTTCATCTCACGGATGCATGGTCCGGCAAGCCCAATTCTTGTTTTTTTCCTTTTCTTTTTCCCGCGTTTGAGAAAAAGATAAGAGAGGTGTTCCTTGCATGAAAAAACTAAACGCCCATGACAAAGCAAAGCAAAGAGAAGAATAAAAAAATCCCTCCCCCTTCGGCTTTTTTTCGCGTTTGTTGTTGCTGTTGAACTTGCATGTATGAGTAAAAAAACAGTTGAAGATCCTTGATCGGTGAAATCCTTTGTTGTTACCTACCCCTTTCGTACCGCTTTTTCGTTCACTTATACAGCACAGTATGCGTTAGGTACAGTAAGGATATGGGAGGTGAACGGTACGTGAGTAGCCGCGCGGAATGGAAAAAATGGCGTGTCGATCCGGGAATCCATCGCGCCGTCTGCATCACCGTACGAGCGCCACGACAGCACGGTAGAATATGCAGTGGACGTTGACACGAGAGAAAAGCAAATCCCAGCGGCAACGTGCTAAATCAGTAATCAACAAGACCCTCATGGGTCCAAATGCTACCTACCCCATATCCAACGGGCATTGGGTTCTTAGTGCGTAGAACAATGAGCTTCTTCGTGAAGCTTCATCGTTTACCTATTTTCGGGTCCGAAGTTATGGGCCTAACGCGCGTGTAAATTCCAGATGACATCCCACGGGAGTCTAGCGTGCTTTTAGCGCATCCCACAACCGCGTCACCGGAACCAATGAAACCCGAGGCCTCCACGCGTTTAGGTCAGACGCGCGTTAGTTCAGGAACCAAACCCACACAGTCAAGCTCTGATAAAATAACGGTGTGGATTGCAGCTTCTTGCGATGATCTTCCTCTCGGGAGTAACCGAGGCACATCGGTAGGGAAATCTTTTCTGTACTCCGTATACCGGTAGGTAACAGGGAACACCAGCCTCGGCACTGCGCCGTGTGGTATCACGGTGATGAAGCGCATAAGCCGTACCTACTTAGCTTCGGCGCTTCCAGAAATGCGGAAACGTGCGGGTGCATTGCATTTGCCCGCGATGTACAAAGTAAACTAGGCAGGTACATCCAACTGGTGTTAGCACGCCCTGAAACGAATCCTCCTCTCGGGCAACGGGGAATGGACGACGATCCAATCCTACTCAACTGCTATAGAGCTGTGGATAGGTACTTCGGGATGTCAAACGGATTGTCCGTGGATGTCAGTTTCTGTCTAGTTTGGGGGACTTGAATTAAGGCCGGATGCCGCGTACACGACCTATGCTTCCGGCGCTGTGTCTTCCATGGACGGCGTCGTACACTCATACCGACGGGATGTCGCTGAAATTGTTCCGGATGCCCAGTCGAACTACAGGTCTCTTGTGATTCTTTGTTCTGCAGTTTTTTTTTCATATGTGACAGGTGTGGTGTAGTGCTGTCGCATGTGTCAGTGTACCCCGATTGGTGCTGTTGCATTTGAGAGCTGGCACAGCCGGATTATGCTGGTATCGAAATTCGGCAACGCCCAGGCGCAGCGACTTTAACGGACAGGTTGCCTCGGGGGTGATTTCTCCACGTAGGAAAACACCCATTTAGAATGCATCTTGTCTGTCATCCCCGGGAGACGATGCCAAGAAACACAGATCTTCACGGGACTGTCAGTGCCAGTCTACCCCAGATATCACACGATGCCTCTCAAAATAGCCTCCTCCTGGGCAAACTGGTAAGGCATTTCAGTACTTCCATCGGTGATCTGCGAGACATGCATATTCCCGTCGGCGAAGTGCATTGAAATAGCAAAAACCTACATCTCGTACTGATGACAGGTTTCTGGTACTAGTTGCCAGTTTCGTCTGTTTGTATGGCGCACGATGTCAAGAATTGGTAAATATATACGGCTTGGTAGGCAGGCTGTTCGACATGTTTTGCTTGTGTTTGCATACTCATTTGCCTTGATGGACGGGCGCTCGGCTGCAGTGTAAAGGGAGAGCTGGGCGTCTCTTCGAGCAGCCAATCCGCAAGATAGCACAAGCAATAAGTGCAGTTGTATCCCGGCGTGACCACGGCCTCAGAGACTGCCAATCTCGGCCTTGTATACTACCTGTGAGAGCACGATTCGGCAAGCCCGAGTAATAAATCTGTATGACTGTCGCTATTGAATTCAAGAATAGGTAGGTTATGAGTCTTAGCCACCGCGTCTGCTCCCCATAATCCATCATCCGTACCAAAGATGGAAGAGAAGCAGACTCATACTGCTGCGATGTATGGAACGGGCTCGGAAGACCTACCTTTTTCTTCCATGTACATGTGAAAGGCAGGCTGACGTGCCAATAAGGGCGTAAGGCATGGCGTATTCCATAGGCTAGGTGGTATTAGGTATTCCTTCCCATTCACACCATACCATGATGAGTCGCAAATTGCCTCGGCAGCCAAGTCTGGCCGGCAAAAAAGCGCAACATGCAGATTCTGCTTATGCACGGCGATTAAATGGTGCGAAAAGGCAAGAAACCGCTTAGGCTGAACGGCGCTGTCGCGTACAGCGTTGCCTGTGGCCGATGCAAGTCAGCCAAATAAGGATTACTGAGCCAAACCGGGCCGTTGAATCACTTGGGGTTTGGAAGTGCGTGCTCCGTAGGAATCGTGTCGTAAGCGTCCATGGAGAGCTGCGACAGACATCCAACTGAGTTCGTGTCGAGGGCCATGAACGATGATCCTTTCGGAGGGGTCGGCGCGGGGTTGTGTCGCACCGCGTGGGAGTTATCAGGGCGTCTGAGCCACGACGTGGTCCACTCGTCTTGCGCTGATAAGCCGGGCCAGCGGGGCAGGCGATGTGGCTGATGCACGGAATTATCGATCGGCCCAGACATGGGTGAACGGAAGGAGCACGCAAAGACGGTCAAGCCACAGCGACACTCCGCTTGGGAGGGTTTGTCTTAGTCACATTTTGTTCTGGAAGTCAGAACCGGGGCTTGTCACTGATCAGATGGCAGTTCTCCAACTCGCTGAATCGCGATGGCGTCGCCTGGAATTGGTTCTTCCCATACTGGTGACCAGCAGAGATTTCTGCTTCCGCGGTCATTTGGACAGCCCTAAACACCCACAGGCCATGCGATAGGTGTCGTCGAGCCGAGTCTCTGGTACCGGCCTTAATATGAGCGTGGTCTCACCTCCCACTCGACTAACCACGGTACTCGTCCCATGTCTTGATGCGTTGTCAATTCCCAACCCGGCCTCTCACTCAGCTAGGCACTACTTTACTTTAGACACGAGGCCAAACTTCCCGGTAGGATTCAGTGACAACTGGGTTTCTCTCGAGCGGGACTGCCATGTGAGAAGTGCATAAACAAGTATCAGAGATGCAACCACAACACGGTACGGCGTCTTCGCCGGATGCTTGCGACCTAGGACTCCGGTCTCAGATACTCTTTTAGGAATCCATTCCAGTGTCGCAAGGAGGTATACACTACAGGAATAGGTGCCTCGATTATCACTTGCTTACGGACGAGCCTTGGTGGTGGTTAGACATGCGAGGATTGATTGGGTCACGCGGAGGCCCGTCTACAAGTAAAAAAGCGATCTGCTTGCTCCAAGAGAGAAATCCCGGGGCTCACTCACGGTTATCGCCCACCAGCGATCTCGGGGCGTCTCCGACGCAGGACAAGGGCCACGCCGAGCACCACAGCGCCTTGGCCAAGGTATGGTGGCGTGGTGCTTTTCCGCACCGCGTGCTGTCCGTCCATGCGTCGAAGAAAATGTGCGAGGCCCTTCCAAGAAATGCACATCTTACGTATGCAGACTCGGGGGGCCAGCACGGCGGTGTAGAATTAGAGAACTTCAGGTTGATTAGGTATCTTCTTTCGCCTCCGCGTGCGCAACTGACCTAGGTAAAAATAGGTGATTGCCTCATCAACATACGGCATCATGCTACTGTTCTATGCAGGTGACAATCAAGCGAACAAACTGTTCTCTTCGTGCCGAAGATGAAGGTCTACCTAGGTGGTTGAAGTGCAGCCTGCCCAACCTCGATGATATGATCCACAATCCTGGGGCCAAGAAACCAGCCCCAGAATGCCGCGTAAACAGGTCTTGATCATCGTAGGCATCAATAGGATTACACGACCTACATATCGACGAGACTGCCGTGTCTTCCCCCGCAAAACCGTACTAAATTCTCATCTGTCGTGCTCTAAACGGCGACGAGTGGCTGTGAAGATCATTCAGGAGGTCAGGGATGAGAAAAAGAGGCAGACAGGTTTGTGATGGGTACGAATTACATAGCCCAGCCTATAGCTGAACGGCAAGCCTTTTTCTCCCCCACAAATACACCGCGGCAGTGGCAATACTTGCATCAGGTACGGATTACCTAGCAGTCGACTCATTTTTTTTTCTTAGTTTCTAGACCTGTAAAATTTTAGGGAAAAAAAAATTTGACCACCCTTGTTCGGAAGAAAGTAGCACCACGGCAGTCTTGGATGTAATCGAGACTGTGTTGTTCCGTAGGGCCAGAAAAAGTACTTGTTAATAAAACCGAGTCATTGGTAAACGCTTGAAACGCGGCGACGCCTATGGAAGACGCTGGCCTCCTATCAAATTGTTCTAGGGCGAGACGCTACGAGATGCTTGGAGGCGGGCGGATTCAACGGAGGTTGGCTGTCGATGTTGTAGGTAGGTAATCCGTAACCCGTAATCAGGACGAGTAGGTACCTAACTTTACACCATTTCTAAGTATTCCGTGAGCAGGTTGGTAATGAGGTACGGAATACATGAGCGTTAAGTGCCAACTATTTTTAAGACTTTACCTGGTGTCTGTTGTGTCTTAATTGCCCCTTGTCTTGGATCCAGACCGCGGAGATCCGGGGAGGGCGGGCGACTCACGAAAAACGTACCTCGGTAACGTTGGTTTGTAGGTAACGTGTGTGACTGGCTCGACTGGGTGCGCGACGGCAACGTCATGCCGTAACAAGCTCACACTGCGGGCATCGAGCGGGCTTTACCTTACCGTAATTAAAGTACGGATTAGTTGACCGTAACCCCTACCCTGACAAGGGGATGGAGAGTTGTTAGCCCGCGCTTCGGCTTTCAAAAGAAAAGCGCGGTTGTATTTTGTCGGAGAATATCAAACGTTGCTGTGTCAAGGCTTCTTCTTTTTCGTCGCCCTTCATGAAAACGACTAGGTATCCGTTGTTCCGGCGATGGCAGTGCAACGTTCTATCCAGACCTAAGAGAAAAAATTTGCCTCTCAGAATGGCTTATACAGAATACTAGGTGTTTTCTTAATGTTAGGAATACGAGAATGGCATCTAGACCAATGCTGTTGCTTCAACCAGCTGTGCTGTTATTCCGTATAGCGAGCATGTGAAGATGAGGCGAGAAGAACGGGGGTTGCCTACAGCGAAAGTCTTTGTCGTAATGACTGATTCACTCGATTACCGGACAACAACCCCAGTGGTGAGGATCTGGAATACGGAATAATACAGGTCGCCTTGAAGCACAAGAATGCGAGATGTCACCTCATTCAGGACTCCGGTGGCTTACGATGCTCGTCATCACCAGTACCTGCATCGTCTTCACGGGCTTCGTCAATGGTTGTTAGGAGAACACACTTGTACTCGTACATGTAGGAGGGCATGTACCGACATGGGGGTCCTGTCAGTAATGAGATGAGTCCATCGCCAGATGCGATGCCCCCAAGATAGGTAGGTACGGAATACTGCTCTTGGGAGGAGCCGGCCGTGCTGTTGCGACGTTAGTGCATCGCAGGATATCTACTCGTACGCAGTACATACATATCGATCTTTCTCCCCGGGCTTCCAGATGTTGTCTTCGCAGATAAACAAACATGAACGGCCTCTCGGCGACCCAGCCGTGGACTGGACCGTGGTGCACGATGCAAGTGATCCTTCGCTTTTCCGTATCCCATGTCGCTGGCTGCTGAGTTGGTTTTGGAGTCATTTGATGCTGGCAGACACTGATTGGACCGGTGGAGCCCTAGAACCAGCCATCAGATCCGGGACGATGCTCAGTGCGCAGGCAGGGACGCTACAAGTCGATACCAGCACGAGCGCCAACATTCGTGGAGGAGGTTTGTTTGTTCATTGGCCCATTGTGCTCGTTGCAAAGGACTTAACGGTCTTATAAGATGTATGTCCGCAAGGAAGGGATTAGTTCGCTGGCAGAGTCAGTAACTAATGGATAATTAGGCAGGTAACGGAGAGTTGGCGGTGGTGACTTGGGCGCCTCCCAGCCAATTCTATAGCAGAATTTGCAGGCTGGGGGCTCCACTGGCGACTCAACTAGGGGACCTACGGGCCAAACCCAGCACGCTCTCACGACGTCTCGACGACCCCTCGTGAGATTTTTGCAGACATTTTGCAGACATTTTCCGGACCAACTGGATTAGGCTAGCCCTATCGTAGCTTAGAGTGGTACGGAAGCCAGGGTTGTGCAGATTAGCGTTGGAAAGCGCTGTAAGCCTGTACCCACGGCGCACGCTAGCCTCCAGTGTGTCCAAGCCTGAAGGTGACCTGGAGAGCACGGGAGCGACGCTACTCGTAGATAACGCCCTGGACGGCGGGCGCACTGGCCGTGGGACGCCCTGGGCCACTGCCGACGCAGAGGCCCTCTCAAGCCCGGACCAGCCCCTTTGTGGCTCGTCGCTTGTTTCATCTTTTCACATCGAAGAACGCTCGGCCAACAGGCTCACCAATGATTTGCCGGCGTTTGTCTCTCAGTCAGAGCGCATCGCGTGAAGTGAGATCCTAGCCATTCACATCCACTCATTCACCAGGGGCCATGCTATTTTGGGGGGATCCCAACCGCGGTGTGGAAGCGTCGGTAATCGCTATCACTCATCCAACAATGCATTCACATTTGTTCGATGAATGGTTGAATGTCAACCTCCAGGGGGGAGGGGGAGGGGGTTGAGAGACGCTCTTCATCCATGGACGGCCGAGTATATTAGATTTCTGGAATCCGGGGTTGAATATATCGCTCTCCTGCATTCCCTATCCGTCCATCTATATCCCTTCTCATCGTCGTCCAAGCCAAGCAAAGCAACGCCCTGAGGTCTCCCTCATCACCACCATCAGCATCGCTCACCCCCTCGTGCCTTCGGATCTAGTCCATCCCCATCTAATCTAGTCTGGTCTGGTCTGGAATGCACCCTGATCCCGTCGTTGTAAGGAAGATCACATAGTCCCGGGCTTGTCTAAAGTAACTTACGACTACGGCCCGCCCCCGCAACGACTCCACGCGGGCAATACGAGCTTCACGGCAGTGTCTCGACTTTCGTTATTCATCCCGCCTTTACGGTATAGTCAGTCCCTCGCTCTAGGTAGACTCTGGCTAGTCTGCAGACTTCGGACACTCAACTCCATCAACTAAGTCAACATCGACGCCTGCGGCAACGGCAACGATCCCTTACACGGACCTACACTACGGAGTACGGAATAATCAGTCTCTAATACCCATTCGTACTTGGACGTCTCTCCCGCGTCCCACATCCCGCTTCACATCCCGCTTCCCGCTTCCCGACGCCCCTTCGTGGCCATCACGAGTTTCGCTCCGCTCGTTGCTATCGCCGGATCCGAAACGGATCTCTCACTCGCCATCTCTCTCTCTCTCAGTAATCCCCGTAGGTCTAATATCAGTCCCTGCATCCCACTGACTGGTTCTGGGTTTGCCGGTCTGCCAATTCAGCAACGACAGCTCCGTCTTTCACGACGCAAGACACCATTCGGTCACACTTGGGTCTCACCCTTCCTTCGCCTGTGCAACTTGGATGGGTTTGATTGAAGCATCCTGCTACTCGGACGTGTAACGCGATCTCCTGGCATCATCTCGCCAAATCCTGTCATTTGGCGCTCGAGCTCGTCTCATCACCAGATAGTCGCTTCAGGTTCCTACTCTGGGTCACTGCATTTTCGACCTCGCCAGGGATCGGCTTGTTCGCTCGCGACTAATCATCACCGAACACACATTCCTTGCCTACCGTAGACAGACAGACATCCCTTTCCCCTTAGGGACACCTTGGGTTATCCCTCCAATCGACCAATTCGACCAATCCAGCAGGCCCTCCCAATCTCAAAAGATTTTCCGCAGGAACGGGAATCTCTTGGCATTCGTCCCGGCTTTATCAACCACGTCAGCAGTAATCATCGTCGCCACTATTGACAGATAATAAATCGGATCGCGGATCTGTTCGCCAGGCCTCCACTGTGTGTTTAGTCGGTCAAGCCACTTTTCTGAGAAAAGCACGGGGAAAAAGGAACCGGGTCCCAACTCAGGAGCAGCAGCAGCATACACTCATTAATCGAGCAACTCGCCTCCGTTGCTATTTTCGGCGTCCCTCGCTCTCTGCAATAGCCAGATCGGATAGGCATAACGTGCTAGGGTAGCATTGTCCTGCCGTGGTCACATCATTTTATTGCTTTTCGTTACCTCGCACGGGAAGCGCGAGAGGCACAATTTTCATCGCCCTCCCTTTAGCGGCGGCAACAACGCAGGACACCGAGTTTCCGAGCGACGCTTCACGGATTGCTTGCCGTTGACGTGACGGTGCCAAGGCCAACCTCCCTGCACCCCTCTTTAAGAGGCACCGTTCTGAGGTAAGTGTCTCCTGTAGCGTGTGTACATCCAACATCACCATACCCACACCACATCCACACACACGTCACTCGTTTCTGACCGTCGTTCGACCTAGTGTAGCAAACCCCAACAAACCTGCATACACAGTAGCCTAGCTAGCTCAGGCACTTCGTGTCAGCCATCGGCCTCCAGTCCCCTAGCACCGCTGCTGCTACCTGGGTACTTAGCACCGGATCTGGATAACAACGCCCGGCCTGTCTTACCAGCGACTTACCAGCCCTCCCTCCGTACCCACACGCCCCCCCTGGTGCCAGCAACCAGGCCATTTGTCAAAATCTGAACACTTACAAAGGAGCCGGCTCAGCCTCGACCACTCACGTCGCGCACTTACACACCCTGTCGGAAATTTGCTTACCTATCGTACATTGGTTTCTGCTGTATTGGTACTCACTAGTAGGCACTGCTCCCGTTGGGGTTACTGTTTGATTCTAATCAAATAGTCGTTCGCCTCGTGATACACCTTTTCACTTGGTATCTTACAAGCCCTGGGCTATATTACGAAAGTACTTATCATTCCCTACCTTGCTTATACTTGTATACATACCGTCCCTGGCCTCACACTTACCCACCCCTTGCTACTCCGAGGGTCGATTATATATATCGACCACACTTCCTCACCCTCTTGACCCTTCACCCAGGTCTCGGATCACACACGACACTCACATCAACTCACACCCATACACCCACCAGCAACATGTCTTCAGCATCGATAATAAGTATGGATGAGCTCAACGCCAGCGCCCTTGAGCACTTCATCCAGCTACCCGTCAGCCATGCCATGATCTCATACCTCGCCGAGGCCGCATCGAATGTCATCCAGTGCGATCCTAACATGATGCCGCCACCCGCCCAGTACGACTCACAGTATCCTTCGCCGCCCAGGACACCATCACCCAAGGCTGTCCGGTGCGATGACAGCGGCCTACCATCGTTGGAGAGTTTCATCACGCAACTGGTTGTCTCGTCGAATGTTCAGGTCTCTACTCTCATGTCTACCCTTGTCTACTTGACCAGGTTAAAGTCCCGCCTCCAGCCCATGGCCAAGGGACTTCGATGCACGACCCACCGCATCTTCTTGGCTGCACTAATTCTTTCAGCCAAGTACTTGAACGACAGCTCACCCAAGAATAAGCACTGGGCCAATTACAGCTACCTCCGTGGCGATGGCTACACTTTCGGCTTCAGCCGGACAGAAGTCAACCTGATGGAGAAGCAGCTGCTATTCTTGTTGGACTGGGATCTCAGAATCGTCGAGGAGGATCTGTACCGCGAACTCGATGTATTTTTAGCGCCGATCCGCGATGAGATCCAGGCCAAGTACATCCGCCGCATGCGCCGGCGGCAAAGACAGGAGCGGGAGGCGGCAGTCCAGGCCTGGGAAATCGCCTCGGTCCAGATGCCCACACCCCCCGTGTCCCGCGGCAACTCGCGGTCGCCTTCGCAACAGCGCTTGGTCTCAACACCCAACGAGTCCACCCTGCCCATGTCACACGAAGCTATCATGGAGTCCACAACGCCGCCAGAGTTGGGCTACAGCTACCGCTCGTCTATTAGTAGCGCGAGCAGCTCGTACGCCTCTTCTCTCTCTTCTCGCCAGCAGTCGCGGTCTTCGACCCCTCTCTCAGACCCCGAGTCTGATCCTTACGTCGCTTACATGGGCGGCTCTCTCTACGAATCACCCATTGAGATTGTTCTCGACATGCCTCAGCCGGCCATTCCCGCCATGAACACTCGGTCCTACCGCAGCAAGCAGCCCATGCCGTACGAGATGAGCGCGGATGAGCTTCGCGAACTGCAGGACGGCTGCGCGAACGCGAAACGCGCCCGGACTAGCCGCGGCATGTGGCAACGCATGTTCGGCACGCAGGCATAGAAAGTCAACACCAACATTCCTCAATTTATCCCTCTACTATTTCATTTGTCACTCGGCACTATTACTTGCATCGGATACACACGGCACACGAGAGCGCATTGCGTCTTTTTTTTTTGTCTTTCAACACAGCATGGGTTTATCGGCTCTTTCCTCGGCATCATCTGCATTAGCAAGGAGTTACGGCAACGGGGCCTATCCCACAGGCGCATAACGGCAAGGGAGTCTTGATGATTCGACCTTATAAAAACGGCTTCACTTCATTTCTTACTTTTCTTTGGGTTTACCATCATCATTGTTCTCAACACACAACAAGCATTTCAGAAAGAACCAAAGATAATGTTTACGGAGAGGGTGGCTGGGATGATTGGCATGAAACCCCCGGGGGTAGATCCCCCACGCCCTTGCATGGACTCTCTTACACATCAAGACTATACATTATACATGATATAACTTATCTATAAACATGGGCCATTATAATGCGGTGGTTCTTCGGACGTCTTCGGATTTGTGGGGGTGGGTCATCTCTTAAGTATGAGAGGTTTCGGACATCATGAAACGGGTTGCATGAGATTGATTTTTTCTTTGGGCACGAGGCGATGTCTACATTCGGGATAAAGGAATCCTTCGACGCGAAGGCCCTTTCCCTCGACCGAATAAAAAAATTATAAACACCTACTTATCTCGGGATGACATGGAGCCACGGGAACCGGGCATGGATCTGGTTAGCTAGCTATCTACACACATACTATGATCCCATACCAACACACAACACAAAAAATATCACAAGCCCGATGCACATCCGCATCGGTGTTTAAAACTGCAATGAACGCTTTCCTTCCCTCGGCCATTCATGAGTAATGATCCTTTCCTACCGTGATGTCATCGTCATCTGCAATTGAATCGAAAATTAAAGTGATATGCGACTTTTCGACTAGCCGTCCCTAACTAATTCGACGGCTTAGCCCGGAGTTTTCGCAACCACAGACACAGCACGGAAATGGGGGGTGTGTGCGGAACGACCTCCAGTTAGTAGGTAGTATTACCTACCCCCTTCTCTATCCGTTTTTTTCTTGCGTTGCCAGGTGGCTGAGGGGAAATTCTGCGCTAAAGCGCCAGCGAAAACTGTCCGGCTCTAAGATAGATAGTGCAGATCTACGGGGTTCACTAGTTTTTTGGGGAGGGTCATCTGGGATAGGCCCTGTCGTGAGAATTCCGAATCCGTATCCTGGACTGTACGGATTGGGAAACATACGATGAGATAGTGTACGATCGCTTTTTGGACCAACCTACGGGAGAGGATTTCATACCGTACGCTGTACGTACGATATCGTACATACGTGGACGAGTTGTCGGTCGACATGGGGATCTTTTCGATAATTATAGATTGATAGCCTACGTAGGTACTTCGTTCGATACGATTTTGTATCTGCATTATTGAAATCGCTATTGTTTTGTTTACCTTCGTATTCTGTAGTCCGTATCCAAAAAGCAATTCACCAGGTCCCAGGTCGTGTTTTGTTCAGGAGACCCGAGTGCCCGGTTCCTAGATCTAGAAAAAGAAGGAAAAAAAATGTTCTCAACGCTAGAATTCGGCTTCGTTCCCTATTCCGTCGACCAGTTCCGCCCTCAGGAGTTAAAAACAGCCGCGGACGTGCGGAACTGAAAAAAGTTCGTCGACGCCGTCGCCAGGTAGGATTCCGACGGCGTCTCGCGCATACCGTTCACTATATACGGATTAAAAGATGTGTCGTGACTCGTGTGTTGATCGCGTCGCGTACATCCGTCCCCGAAACCAGGACATGCCCGGCTGTCAAGGGGCACCGAGGCACCGCCGGCTTCTGACTGAATCGTGTAGGCAAATAAGTGCTCCTCTTCCCGTCGGGCGGGCACCTAAATAGGTAGCGCAAGCTATTAATTACTCTGAATAGTAACTGACGTCCCAAGAAAGGATGCGAATTACGACATCTTGCGAACGGGAACTCTGGACGGTAATTATTAGTGTCTTGTCTTGCTTGCATCATTGTCTTGTTGTTGATGCACCCCGGAATCTGTGCGCCGTGAGACCTAAGGTGTCTATCTGGGTGGTGTGATTAATCTCCGTGCGGATCCCCTGATGATCGACAATCACACATCGGCGCCGATATCATGGAGATACGTTGGCAAGCGTTTTGATGAGGCCTCCATGACTTGTACAGATTGGGAGTTGGTGATATCTCCCCCTCACTATCACCTTACCCATGCATTGGACTTTGACATTTTGGTACTGGCGCCCTGCCAAAAAGTCCGGGGGCGAGGGAGACTATACATCAACCGACCATACCCCCTGCGCGCGCCAAGAAGCAGAAGCGAACTTGCCAACGCGAAAGCGAACT
>JAJFDK010000168.1:0-48953 GCA_028637775.1 Xylariaceae sp. X167
GTTACTCCTCGGGATGGACGCTGGAACCCCCGGGAATGGACTTGGAACGGCTGTCATCATGGGTGCCGGGTTACTCCCCGGTACGGACGCTGGAACCCCCGGGAACGGACTTGGAACAGCTGTCATCATACCCCTATTCGGAGCCTGCGCCGGAACCGCCGGAAATGGGCTTGGAACTGGTGTCGTGAGGCCCCTGAACGGGACTGACTGGGGAGCCGCTGGCATAGTCTCTGTAGCTGGATTTTGCTCTGACACAGCCGGTAATGGATCCGGAAGGTAGTCGTTCTCCGTGCTCGGGGAGCGGCTCGGCCAAGGAGGAGAACCGCCCGAGTCGTTCCGACCATCATCATCATCATCATCTTGAGCCGGCGGCACAGACTTTGGCGCGTCATCATATGCACCGTCATCAGCGTCCTCGTCGACATTCTCGTCAGGATCAACATCCGGTGAACCCTCAGAGGCAGAACCTGAGAGATTTTCTATCTCATTGTTTGAATCGGGCTCGAGACACTCCCGGTGGCATTTGATATGCGCAGCCAACTGTTTCGGCGTCATGCGAGTCGTGACTGTTCCACAGACATCGAATTCAGGGCATCTCTTCTCGGGCACCGTCTCCTCGGTAGCGGGGGCCCTCTGTCCCCGTCCGTAGGTCTCGAGGATATCGTTCAGATGCTCCGCCTTGAAGTGGTCCTGGATCTTCGTTATGTCATACTGCGGGAGGAGATACTCGTCCTTATCGCAAAAGAAACAACGCAGCACCTTGTGCTCTTCTCGCATGTGGCGATCGAGGGCCGCCCCCTCCGCGTATGTGAAGAGCATGTCACAATCGGCGTACGGGCACTGCCGGGTTCGGTCCAGCAGCTGGTTGCGCAGGCCGTGGACCTCCTTTTGCAGCCGGGCCACTTCCGTCGGCGTCAGCATGGCGATCGAGACCCCGGGCATGCTGGGGCCCGTTTTGATGATGGATTCCAGGGGCGTTCCATGGAGCGGCATCACGGGTTTTAAGGGGTTAGTGAAGACCGAGAGGGCGTTTGTGAACGAACGATCTCGTAGATCTCGCATCCTCGTCGCTTCGCTCGGTGTCGACTTCGAGTTTCTAAAGACGTAGTCGAGGGTCCCCTTCTCGGGTGGGTCTAATCCCATGATGAAGGAGAGGGTCAGCGGAACAGTCCCCGGCTTATGTTCAGCAGGGTTTCCGTTCCAAGAAAACGTGCTTGTTTTTGCGTTTTCTTTTGCTTTTGCGGGTGTGTTGTTGGGATTCGCGCCTGTGTTGGCAGTTGTGGTTGTGATTCTTGCTCTTGGGGGTGTGTTGTTGGTCTTCGCGTCTGCGTTGGCAGTTGTGGTTGTGGTTGTGGTTGTAGTTGTGGGAGCTGCTTGCAATGTCGTGACGCCCATTTCGAGTCCCTTTGCATCCGCATATCGAGGACCCCAGATCAAGTCCTTTGGTAACACTAGTCTTATCAGCACTTTGCTCATACTGGCCGGGAGACGACACTGTGTTTGGTTCACTTACACCACTTGTTTTCAACATCCAGCTCGACTGTAATTATCAAGTCTGGTTCGATCACGTTCCTCAGGATCCATTGCCAGTCCTCCTCAGTTGTCTCCTGTCGAATGGCGATGTCCAACTGGTAGGCGTTACCGTCACTGGGATATATCATCATGACCTGTGATTCGCTGTTGGGGTCGTATTCATTATATATGTGCTCCCTTACGAACGTCCGGAAGCTTTCGAGGGTAGACGTATTAATCTGGTAGGCAAACACGTCACCCTCTACCGGTCCTAACTTGTAGTCCTTGTACACCGGGCGAACAACGATAGCAAATGGTCCTGATGGGACCGTTCCGGATGTTACGAGCTTCTGCCAGTCGCTCACCGCCGCAGCACGTGTGGTACCGCCGGGGAAGGTAATGCGTGTGGGCTGTCGCGTTACATCCTTGAACTGAGAAGCAGAAAACCAGATCTCGAAGAACGAGCACTCGGTCTCGACATCGGTCTTCATCATCATAGTTGTGACGTTTTCTAGCAGTTTATCTAAAGCCTCGTTGACACTGGTGGGATTGGTCGAGGTGAAATGGGTCCGCTTCAAATTGTACTCCGCCCAGGAACTGGAGACTGTCGGGATCACAATGGGGACGACATCTGCATTGATGGGTTGCAGGATGAAGGAGACGGTTGGGAGCCCCGGATCGGGGCCGAATTCAGAGGAGCCGGCCGTCAGAACGACCTGTTTCCATAGGCCCTCGGGAGGGTCGAGATATTGATAGCTATTGCCGACCAGACCTCCTTGATATATAACGAAGGCGTGCGGTACGTGCGGAAACAGTAAGACTTTCATCGCATTCTCATACTCCTTGCTGAACTGATGGCATGTGTGGTACTGGTTGAGTGTCTCTGGGACTCTCATATACGCCACCTCCTTCTCCGGATTCTGGATTCGGACTACCAATTGGTCTATATCCGTTGGCTCGTACCCGAAGTGGCGATTCTGTGCGGCGTTATGATCCTCGTAGCCGTCGTGAACGAAGCAAACGAATTTATCAGAGTCACCGGAGTCGCCAAAGTACTTCATCATCAGATTCCAGATGTCGTCGTCAGCGACGCTACGGTTGATACCATGCCAGATAGGGGCTATAGCGTTTTCCTTGAATTCGACGGGGTTTGCTTGCCAGATCTCGACACAGACCGTCACATCTTCATGGCTCCAATTACTGATGAGCCTGTCGACCTGACTGACGAATTGTTCGTACGTCAGAGCTGCTGTCATCGCGCCCTGCCAGCTGTACAGGCGTATGTTCGACACAGGAGCATCATGGGACAAGTCGACGTCCATCTGGTAGCCTTCAGCAGGAATCTCTTCCACTGCGGTTCCAATTTGAAAAAGCGGTTGTCTTTGAGTCTGGGTTGGTGATGCCCGGCTGGAAGCACCGCCACCGCGCAAGCTCAGAACGCCTTCGCTATGAACAGCTGGGATTTGATCATTAGATTCCACTACTATATGGTGAAGGGTGGGAAAAGTTGAGACCAAGATATCGAACAGAAGTATCTCTCACCTTGATGACCAGCAGGCACAAGCTCCGTCTCCAGGGGGTCTCCTACTGCTTGCTCCAGAGGTAATGCCGACCCCGTTCTCAACGGCTCGATTGGGAATCCAAAGTACAAACAAGCCATCTTGAACGACAACGTGTTCGTGTGGGCGTGGAAGCGCGTCTCGAGGTTTTTCAGGTACTGGCGAGTGTTTCTGCGCTGCCAGTCGATGAGATCCGGCGGACCGGACTGGGGTGTGATGATGGTGATCTCATGCTCGTCGAAGGTACCGTTGAGGATGTCGTCAACGGTGATCCCGGGCGTCTGCAGTAAGGAGGAGAAGTATCCCTCCATCTTCAGGAACGTTTCATCGTTCGAGTCGACGAAAGGGTTGGCTCTCGCTGCGAAAGGGACCTTGGGTTGCAGCATGACGGGATTTTCTGTCCCTTGCTCACTAGGCCACGACATCGTGTCCTCCACGTCGGTCATTACCTCGTCGACCTCCATTGGGGATGAGGTCGTCATCTCGTTGTAAGAGCTTTCGCTGTTTGATGCTGTTGTCGCGACCAATGCTTGTTATCTGTGCTCGGACCTGGGAAGTACTTTTTGGGGCTATAGTTCTTTTGGTTCTCATGAATGATCAAGCTTGTAGACCGGTCGCGTCCTTGCTCTCTTAATCAAGGTAACAAGGAGTGCGATCATGCCTGGGCGTAAATCCTCATATGTCACTGCAACACACTTCGATACTTCAAGAACGTAGCGGCGGACAGCAGCGAAACCAGGAAGACTGGGATAGTGAAGCATAGGCAAACAAGGGAAGAAAGGAAAATGAGAAGAGAGATATCGGGATTGAGTGGACAAAGAAGGCCGGACAATGAATGTCTGTTCCAGATTCCTGAAGCGATCGCATGCTAGTCCTTTGAGCCTGTCGCTCTGCACCCGATGTGAAGCACATTTCGTCGTAAACAAAGCTCACGATTGCTTTCGGAAGCCAAGGTCCGATTGCAGGTCTGTTGTGGGAAGCTGATCGTATACCCGTCGCTACGAATTTAAGGGGTTAACTGACAAGTTTGGCCAGGGGTGAGACAAGGTCTTACGTTTAAATGAAGCCCTGTCTTTATCGAAACGACCGTGATAGTAATAGGGCGATGGACCTACACGGAAACAAATTCAGAAACGTGTCTCACCCGCTGCTCAGGGGTACTATTCCTTCCTGGAATGTGACGAATGCAATTTCGGACCAAGCCTTTCTCATCCATTCCCTCCAACTTATGGCATCGATGCAGTCTTCCACCCCGTCTTTCAATAATTCCTTAAAATGTTGAAGCCTTTAGCGACGGGTTAGGAGAATTGAAACGAAGTAGTTTCGCTTTCCACCTCCGTAATGGTCATACTGAAGACTCCCGCCCCGAAGGGTTGCAGCTTGCAAGATCTGGACGCGCCAGCTCGTAGAGCTAACACCAGAACTCCCTGGTACTTGTCATTTTCGTCCTAGCCCCTCCAGACTCATGCTGTCTCGACACGACTTTGAAAGACAGCGTAACGTAACCAAACGACTCATGTTCTAAATCAACTATTTTCGCTGTCCATGGACAATAAACACGTCCATGCCATCAACATACAAAACGACCAATACAGCGATCTCATAACCTTCTGAAAGAAAGGTATGATACCTGGCTACCACCATCCGCTGCACTGAAGCAAGGATGGTGGTTCAGAATACCTCCGCTAGGCGTCGAGGTTAATGGCGGAAACGAGTTAATGAGGTTTGAAGTGTCAAAACTCGAGTTCTGCTTGTTAACTCGACTCGTCCGTGGCACTCTCCATCACCTTTTTACCCTCTTCGTGCCGTCTGCGTCGTTCAAGAAAGTCGGCGAATTTACCTCTGTACTCAACTGTTCGGCCACCCTTTTTACCATACGCGACTTCAAATGCTCCTAGATTTTCCTTGTACAGCTTCTCGGCCTCGTCATAACCTCCGCGCTGTTCAAGAAGAATGGCCAGGTTGTTTCTGCATTTAACTGTTTGGAGACCCTTTTTGCCAAACGCGACTTCAAATGCTTCTAGAGTTTCCCGGTATAGCTTCTCGGCCTCGTCATAACTTCCGCGCTGTTCAAGAAGAATGGCCAGGTTGTTTCTGCATTTAATTGTTTGGAGACCCTTTTTCCCAAACGCGACTTCAGATCCTTCTAGATTTTTCCGGCACAGCTTCTCGGCCTCGTCATAGTTTCCGCGATTTCCAAGGACTATGGCGAGCCACATCTTCCCCAGGAGAGTGTTGCCATGTTGGTCTGGCATATCCTCGCACGCTCCTAGTGACTCTCGAATCTCCTTCTCAGCCTCCTCGTACTTTTCCAAGTGGGAATACGCCTCAGCGAGTTGCAACTTGTCTCGTATGGTAAGAGGGTGTTTGGGACCGAATGCGTCTCTTCGTAGATCTACCATTTGCCGAGCAATGAGTTCTGCATCTGTGTATTTTTCTTGTAATGTGAGATTCAGGACTAGATATCCCATGCTCTCAAGTGTGTCCGCGTGTGTGATACCCAACACCTCCCTTTGCTTGTCTAACACTTGCCGAAACATGACTTCTGCTTGCGTGTAACTTCCCTTCATGGTGAGTGATTCGGCGAGACACGTCCTCGCGCCGAGTGTCACGGGGTGTTCGGGACCCCACACTTTCTTTACGACATCTACTGCCTGACGGAAAAGCGGCTCGGCTGTGCTGTAGTTACCAAGTGCGAAATAGCTCAGCGCGATTCTGAACAGCAGTCGACCAAACTGTTTGTATACGGCCGTCTCCAATCTTGATGCTTCGTGCACATGGGGTAAATAGGCGATCCAACTGTCCCTGTTTTTGAAAGAAGCATCTGGATACATTTCTGCCAGTTGTCCAATGACTCTCACGGACCACTGACTATACTCTGTGCTTTGTTTCAGCCAAATCCGCACAGCAAGTCGAACCAGCCGATGCATATCGTATAGTTTGGTCTTGTTTTGCTCGCCGTCAGTATTCCGCTCAGTGATAAAAGCGTAGGACTTTAGTGTTCCGATTGCTCTTATCTTGCTCACATCCGAGGAGGCAGTTGGCAGCAGGGACTGGGGAATGTTCTTGTCGGCTAGGAAGGACATGAACTTGAGATAGTACGCCGCTTCGGGGTTGTGTTTCGAGATGTGCTCAAAGGAAACCAGCCACGTAGAAGCGATCGGGTTGCGTTGCCTAGCATGGCCCGTGTAACGGTGAAGGTCTTCGAATTCTTCGCTCAGTAGCTCGGTCATACCAGCGTCACTCGACATGCAGAGGTTGAGATATTCTGACACGGAAATGAGGTTGCAGGCCATGAAGGCCGACGCTTGCTTGATGGCGAGGGGAAGGTTGGCCAGGTGTTCGAGTAGTTTTTTCATGCTCTCATCATCGTCCATCTGATTTGCTTGCAACTGCGACCGTAACATCTCGCTGGCTTCTGCGTCGTTCATTTTATCCACAGCAATGGTATGGCTTGAGATGTCGCCAAGGTTTGCCGCGACTGCATGGTTTCTTGTTGTAAACAGAATGGATCCTTTCCGACTAGACGGAAGATGGCTGGCCAACTTTTCTTGCTGAAACAATAAGTCTGTATCGTCGGCATTGTCGATAATCAGTAGCCAGCTACCAATACTCCCATCACTCAGGCGCCTTTTGACGAGGGTCTTCACGTCGGCCTTCTCGTCATCGATGCCCGGCATGTTCAGTATTCTCCCAATCTCGCGATAGGCATTCTCAAAACTGGCGAGATCTATAGCAGGGACCCAGAAGATGGAACAGTCGGGAAGTGACTCACGGACCCTGTAAGCGGCCTCGAGCGCAATCTGCGTTTTGCCGATGCCTCCCAGACCCTCGAGAAAAGTGTGTCGGCATCCACCCTTCAAGGCATGTGGGGGGATTGTCTTGCTCAGCTGTGTCAGAATCTCCTCGCGTCCGACAAAACCTCCGTTACGCCTCAGGGGGATATAACTCAGAGCTGCATGGAACAAGTCATCGTGAACAACGGGTTTGTTACCCCGACGGCGCGTGATGACATGAGTCGCATCTTCGGCCAGTTCTCTCACAGCGTTCGCCACCGATACATAATTTGGATCATCTGGCCCGGAGAACTTATTAGTGCCGGAATGGGTTGCTGCAAGTCCCATTCGCCGACACCCATCAAGACATGCCGACTGCTCAGTTACGAGCTATGCGCAAGTTAGCCCGAGTCCAACATAGGCGCTCTTTGCTGAACATACTATTTTCTTGGTCCTCTTGCCCAAAGCAGTAGAGAATGTAGAAGTGATATCCGCCACGTTCGGTTGGAGGAATCTTTTTAGCAATTCTGTTTCCTTGGTTTCGAAGAAGCAATGGATCGGAATTTTCCATGAATCTCGATGTATAAGCTCGGCAAACGTCTGTGTTATCTCGTGAAGTTCTCCGTCTTTGTGTGTGAGACTTCGAACAACTTCTGGTGATTTGATATTTCCCAATATACCACCGACAACAGCCAGCCATTGGGCCTCGCCAGCACCCTCGCTACCACGGAACGGTGTAGCCAGAAACACTATGCCAACAGTATCGAGGAAAACGCTTCTATGAGGGCTACCCTCTAGTGCTGCGCGACTGAAAGCCTAGATAGGTCAGTCCAGAATTCTCGGCTTTGACGGTCGGGGAGGCGTGCTTTGGCCAGAATGAGCCCCCCAAAACAGGACGCTATGAAGATAATCGGACGAGATGGCGAGGTTTGCCTCGACATAACCTGCCCTAACAGAGTATCCGCATGACCACGTATTGTCTGCACTAAGCCATCCTTGAAGAAATTGCCATTCCAGTCGTAGGTGAATATCCGAGCTTTTGGAATGGCTGCTGGAAGCATATTGTCATCGATCAGCCAGTTGACTATTCGATTGTCACCCTTCGACTTGAACTCCCATGTTCCAGGTGACTCCGTCTCCAAGCCATGGATTGCGATGATACTAATAGCAGTTATAAGTGGAAACAATTCGATCTCTGCAGTGAAGAATGGGACGTACTCTATCTCGGTTTCGATGTCGTCGTTCACAGGCATAACCCTGCGGAGTCCTGGTGCCTAGAAGCGAGTGAGTCTTTAGCGAGAGACCTCACTCCAGTACTTCGTAGATCGTCTCTGAAGCGAGCTGGACAGGTGGTTCCTACCATAGCTGACAGACCAAGACCATGAACCTATGACGGAACGCGGGTTCGAGGTAGAAAACGAGTCGCAATAAATGCTCTTGGAATCTGAGATGGTAGCAGGTAATCCCGGCTTAGGAGCACGATCTGAGGGCAGCTGGGAGTGCCCCAACGTGCCCCTCCTCCACCGCATCCTTTAGATACTACCTTGTCGCGCCGGGGTGTTTGAAAGGGATTAGGTACTGTGTGTGAGCATTCTCAGACGCGAATAAGCTTACCTACCTGGTAACCTCATACATTGCTCTTGGACAGATGAGCTGCACTTGTCAGCTGACGCCAGCTGCCAACCGTTTGTCGCTCGGAAGCGGCAACTCTGCAGTCAAATCTCCGCGATGATTGCTCAACCCATGACGTTTGAGCCGAAAGACAGTCATATAAACTTCATACATAAGTCCGTAATCGCACCTGTATCTATATCAACCTGCCTCCCTTGACTCACATCAGAACTACAGGAATGTGTTCTGACGTCCCGCAATCACCAGAAACAGAGATCAATCTCACGCCCAGAGCAAAAAGACAAAAGGTCCAACACCACCAGACTCATCCGATTCTCACCACCACGGAGGAGGCAGACCCTTGCCCCGAACCTCAGTCTCTCTCCACAGCAGCCGGCATGTCATCTATCGTACACACCGTACAGCTCGAGCATACGCCTCAGACTCACGCGGTGCACGTAGCCGTGTTCCGGAACGTAGAGAACGCGGCCTTTCTGCACCAGCAACTCCTGGCCCGCAATGCCGAATTTGAATATGCAATGATCGACGCCAGCGTGGTATGAAGCCGTCCTGGGTTTCTCGCAGATTGTTATTTTATTTCATTCTATTTTTCCTCGTGTCTCTCTCACTTGTTCTCCATTAGTTGGGAATTGGACTTTAAAAAATAAGGGAGTGTGCGATAGAATTGACCTGATTCATTCAACAGATCACATCGCGTCTGCAAGTCCTCAGTGCAGCCTTCAAGGCCATCACGGTGCAATCGGCCGGGACTCTGAAGACGCCCAACGTGCACTCCGAGATCGTGTGTTCTCTGAGTCCCGCTAACAACGTAAGTGAAGTTCCCATACATATAATTCCTTTCATTATCCATCCCTACTTTTTCCCCTCCTCCCCTTTTACAACCCGCCCATCAAGAACACACAAAAAAAGGAACCACAACTCGGCCAAAACTCACAACACACGCCCCCCTAGATCGCAGAAGCATACCGTCGTCACGGCATCACGCCCACAAGTCGGGATCTAGTCATAGTCAAGGTCTCAGTGAGTCCATCAGAGACCACTACTACCACGACAACAGAATCATCGCCAGTACCCTCAGCAGAAGAGGTAGAGAAGCACCTCCTCACGCATGTACAGGGCACGCCGGTGCCGTTCACAGACGAGGCGCTCGCCGAGTTCACGGACTGGGCCCGCGTGCGCAAGTACTACAAGCTGAACGGCATGGCCTGGCTGGACGCGATAGAGGATCCCATCGCGAGGAACAGGGAGGTGAATATGTTGGTTATGGGCAGCATGGCGTTGAGGGGCGTATGAAGTGTTGATGAAGAGGAAGCAGAAGACACTAAAATCAATGAGAAAAAAAACGATACACAAACTGCGTACCTACTCCGTGATACACGCATGAGTTGCACCATGAAAAGACAACCATTTGTACGCAACACATCACGCGAACTGAAAGACCATGAATTCTCAAGAACGTATCAAATCCCGTACGGGAACATGATACCAATGCTATTGATGATGATGTCCCCGCTATGCATGCTTGCTACCTATCTGAGTATCTTCAATGCGCGAAAAAAAACACATCGTTTCTTTCTTCCCTTTTCTTTTTTATAGAAACAATCCCGCAAGGCAAGGCGCTCGCCAGATCGTGATTCATCCAATCTCATAAATCATTGACAAAAAGGGGGGAGGAGGGGGAGGACTGTGGGAAATTATTTCCGGTATCACAACCACAGGCCGCCCACTTCCTCCCGTATCGTAAATGCACGCACCAAGAGCCCATAAACAAGAACGAAAATGCACGAAAACCAAACCAAACAAACCGAAAAAGATCAAGAAACGCGACACGCCTACTGCCCATTGCTCAAGCGAGTCCAACAACTGCCTTCACGCGTCTCTTGATCTCCGCCCAAGACGCATCGCGTCCGCTCTTGGTCCGCGCAACCGCATCCCTGTTCTCATGGGCTCGTCGCAACAGGTACTTCATGCATTCTCCAGTCGTGCCCCAGACAAGGTACTTGTAGGCGCGCGGCACATCGGCCACAGTCTGCTTAGCCCCTTTCTCAGCCGTGGTGCTTTCCTGCTTCGTGACGAGCAGCTCACAGCTCACCTCGTCCGCCATACCTTGCAGCTGTGCGATGGCGAGCTCAGTGCCGGCAGACTCAGGACCAGCGCGAAGCTCGCGCGCCTTCCGTACGGATTCCAAGTTGTGCGAGCCGAGGAGGATGCTGACCTGCGGGAAGGCGACATCCTGGTGCATAACGGGACCCCATTTCCGTCTGATCAAGCTAGAGGTGATGGAGTCGTATGCAGCGTCGGTGTCGGCCTTGGTGTCGTGGATGATGTGGCGCGGATCGGAGCCCAGGTACGCGCCGCGAACAAGCTTGATACCCAGTGTGAAACTTTCCTTGGATGCGGCAGCGAGATGTGCGCCGAGCACGGCCGGCGCAGCCTTCAAATAGGCCTGGTACGTGCCGTAGATGATGGCATGGCCAGGCTTCGTGTTGTACTTGCGCTGATACTCGAGAGTCCAGTCATCAATACCAGCCTGAACGGCAGTCTGCTCGGCATCGAAAAGTAGAGGTACGTCTCTCTCGGCAGCTAGGTCGCAAATCTGATCAATGGCCTCCTTGAGATGTTTTGGTGGAGGAAGTCGGTTCTTGAGCGCATACAAAGCCTGGCGACCAGCACCGCTGAACTTGAGGGCCACGAAGTCACCTGGTTGCGCCAACTGAATGGTCTCCTTGGTTCCGGCAGCCCAAGGCGTAATCTCGTTGCGGACACACTCTTCGGCCGCCGGGCCTTCGCTGCACGAATCTAGGTCGCGTGTCTGAGAAGCAGTGAGAACCACCTCTTTGGCGTATCCTAATATTACTCCAGTAAATCCAATTTTCTTGAGTCCGTTGATCGTGTGGCGAACTTCGGCGGCATTTTCACCGGCACAGAATTGGGCGTAAAAGGTCTTCTTCAGGAACCAGCGAAGGATCGGGTTCTTGTCCGGGTTGAACAAGGCCTTGTTCGAATGCGCAAGCGTAGACATGATGGCTAATGAGGGCGGGAGGAGAATCGGTGATGAGGAGATTGTCGTCGAAGCCAACGTCCGCAGGATCGTCGCAAGTGGAAGTACCGACAGAGGCGCTATCTTCGGCATGGTCGCTGTAGATGCTGAGCCAACCGATCCGTTGCCAGATGTTTGAGTGGACAATGGAAGCTCGCTGGAAGCAGGACTTGACGAGCGAGTGGAAGAGTTGTGTATTCTCCTCCGTGTCCATGACGGTTCATAGCGGCCAGTCACAACAAGAAGACCTGGCGAGCTCTTTCTTATCGACAGGGCTTGGCAAGGGCGGAGTGATGCCCTGCCCAACACGGCAGTCTTGATCATGATGCAGTTGCAGTTGGTTAATGCGTCTGCGTGCTACCTAATCAGCCAGTAATGGACTCGCGACTCAGAAACGAATGCCTGAAAAGGAGATGGCAGGAGGAAAGGACGGTAATAGAATGTGGCGAGGACAGGGGCTATGCCGAGGCGGTACAGAAGACGGTACAGATGGGAAGACACATGTCTCAGAAAAGAAAGTCGATGAACATGGAAGCACCTTCTTTCAACTCCTCTTATTAAAGTTCACGCACAGCGCGGGTGTGAGCGAGACGCCTCGACTGGGCCTCTTTATCTCCGAGTTCGCACATGGCGTGCCTGACACCCCTGCCTTCGGGACGGGATGCAGGGCAGAGACATGCGCGCCAGAACAGTGGACAGACAGCCATGCAGAGCCAAACATCCCATCTGGTAGGTCCAACGTTTCCAATTACCTACGAAGTGCAACGCGATGACATGTCGAGACCGGGATCGTCTTCGCGGGGGGATCTCTTATCAAAGAAGACGATCACGTGGGGCCAGTTGAAGGCCGAATGTAACCGCACGCTAGCTAGCGGGAGTGGGTGCAGCAGTGGCCAATCAGGGAGGAAGTCGCGAGCGTCGGTCGACCGTCAGGGCCTAGAGGGGAGGAGCAATGCCAGACTCCGGCTAGCGCGCTCTCACCATTGTCGACCAACTTCCTAGGCAGGCTCCCCATCACGTTTTCTCCATGGGCCTCCGCATTCGGACGATGCTCTTACCCGCCCGTAGCGGCCCCAACCCTGCGCCGACCTTGTACCTGGACAGTTTAGCCGACTTTCGAAGCGGCTCAAGCTGGAAATCTGTGGACCACGCTTGACGAATCGTTGCGCTTCAGCTCACCCCAGACTTGCCAGATAATCCCAGGTAGGCATTTGGTTATCGCAAGGAGGGATGATCGAGATCATCATCGTTGTCCGTTCCTATGCGGGTGGTAGAACTTCGTACTTTAGATTACCACGGTGCTTTCTGAGGAGAGTGTATCGTAGGTTGCGGGGTCCTTGGAGGAGTGTACCGCCTTTTGCTTTGAAAGGCATATCAACCCACCTTGCTGTGTTGCAAATGAAATCATCTCCCATTCGTCAACCGCCCGGTGTGAGCGCCAGAGAAGAACATGGTGCATAGTTTTCGGTATTACAAGGTAGGCTACCGGTTCCTACACTATCAGCATGATACGGTAGGCGAGGAATGGTGTAGGTAGGTAAGTACGAGTAGGCGACGGAGCAACGGGATCTCTTCTGCAAGCCACTTTAGTTGTCATATCACGTCGAATCGAACGGCATTCCGTACGCGGGATACTCTGGGCGAAATGAGCAGATCACTCGGACGATTCACCTTCTAGAACCGGCTTCCCAATCTGCTTCCGGATGAAGTCAATGTATCCGACAGGACGACCTTTGACAAGCGAAAGCGCATCTTGAATCCCCCCATACACAAGCCCAAATATGAGGGCTTTCTTTGCAGTCCTTGCACTCTCTGCGGCCGAAAAGCGATCTGATGCCGTCAGCATTGGTATTTGTGGTGATATATAAGTATCGCAAGAACCTACTCCATAGACTGAATCCTCCGGCCACCGCCAGACTTGCCATCACGGTGCTGACAAAGTCTTGGCGTCCTCGGTATACATCGAATAGGTTTTCGGCGCAAAACATGGTAGTGCTCAAGAAACCGAGTCGCGCGCCGACCTTGAACCCCTCCTTCAACCCACCAAACGCGAGGTGGTAATTCTTGCTCTTGTGATATAGATACCAACCGGTAGTCGTTGTAGGCAGTCGATGGGCGTGCTCGGCTCGAAAACGTAGACCAGTCATCTTGCTCCCATGCGCCAGACCCAAACTCATGCCAATGCCGAAGGAAGTCAGAGCAGCAGCAGGGATGCGCAGGAGCGGCGGAATAGATAGACGGGAGTCTTTCCAGAGTTGAGCATATTCGTCGCGCGTAATGGCCGGTCGGACGTGCGTGTTCTTCGTGTCTTGCTGCTCCATCATGCCGAGAGTGAAGCAGAGCTTCTAGACGTCGGGGTAGGTTGCGTGTCGACGGCGCAAGTGTGCGCGCGAGTGACTGTCTATAGTGACCTGCACAGGACTTGAGTTGTTTAAAATGTGCGTTTCCCTTCGACTTACCCCCCTGAGAAAAAGGTGAGCACGGGTTAACAAAGCAAGGCTGGTGAGTCTGTGGGATTATGATGTAGGTGAAGAGTACGATAGTATTCTGTAGGAGGTAGCTATCGCCTACTACTTGCACGAGTAGAGTTCAAGATTTCGATGCCATCCACGGAAGCTGGAGGTGATCCTGCACTAGAATTTTGGGACCCACCCATCGCAAGGTTTGGCTCACTGCGCTCAGTGGAAGTTGAGAAGTCACATCTCAAGGTCCATGCTTTTCGATTACTAATCATTTGCTAGGTTTTGATTTCTCATACATATTGCAGGCAGGCTGTGTCATTTTATGGCCGGTACTTTTCATCCACGTTCAAAACCTTTAATCCGAACAACAAAGTAAGAAGTTGAACCCCGAATAATATCCAACACAGCGAACATCTCCCCACTGCTGATATCAGGTAGGTAGGTAGGCATTTGCACGATTGGTTAGACAACTGCTTTGTTGCGCTAACCTCCTCTTGTCTTAGGCAACTGCATGATTGCCCGCGGTCCTGTCCTCCCGCGACTGTATGAGCTCTAATAATAGCGTTAGTACCGACTCGATAACCCGCGGACACATCACGGCCATCTGCGACCTACCTAATCTATCATACCAATGAGTACAGCATCAGTGTGGTGAATTGTATTCGACACAGTTTGCAATCCGGTTCTCATCACACCCAATCAATGTGAAAGTCGTACTAGGTATATACTCGTACAGCCGAGAGATCTCCATAGCCCTTTGACCAAAGAAGTGAAAACACTCACGTCGACACCGATAACTGTTCATTGTTCATCATGGTAAGTACGGATTGCATTACTTCTCTCGTTTTGAACACCTCAAAGCACTCGGCGCTGTCTTCTCAAGCGTCAACAAGCAGACCAGTCAAGATCCTAGTCGGCTCTCCAACCATGACCCCCTTGGCACCGATGCAACCCTCCAGCTAATGAACTTCAAGACAGACGGCAACATGCAAGACACAAACCTGTCGATTCGCTTCAAATATGGCAACCAGACCATCTTCATGTTCGTTGACTCGGCGCAACCCTTCAGTTCTATCCAGGAGGAACTACTGGGGATTTTAGAAGAGAGGTACCCTGACGGCATCACGAAGTCCACTCTATCTTCCAGAACCAGGCTTCCAAGGAATGCCTCACAGATCAAATTCGCTCTGCCCAAGAACAAGGCTGATCTCACACACGGCTGGAAGCCTCTTACCAATATCACGGATGAAACTCCACAGAGCCAAGGGTTTAAGAACAACGCGACCGTCGCCTTTGCTTTCGCCGCAGATGATATGGAGGATGCAGATGATATCGAGTTTGAGGTTGAACTTCCATCTTATGAGGAAGATTACGAGGGCAGACTCAACGATCAGGAATAAATGCCGAATCATACGATTACTATCTACAAGCCTTTCGTAGGTATGCCACTTATTCGCGAGTAGGTACGGCGTACCTATCAGCTTTAACCTCCGTGCCGGCCTCCATATACCCCTGACTGGTCTATACCGGTGTGTATAGCCGGGAATCGATTGACACAATTTGTCAGTCGTTTTATGAGCAGTCTGACCGCAATATGGTTTCAGTTCGTATGGAGTAGGTACCTACCTTCTTCACGGAGACTCATTATTACTGTTAGGCAGCCGAATGTACGAAACAATAGGATCTGTGTTGATGGGCGAGGTACAGTGCAGGATCTCGCAGTATGCACTGTACCTGGCTTTGTTGCACGTCTGCCTACCTCATACAGTGCGCGTTGTAACTAAATGTACGGTGTGAGAGTGGTCTCACCAAAAATTCCTGACCAACCAAGCCAAGTCATCTCAAGTTGCTGTCCGTTAAAATGCCAGTGGTTCTCTTCCCTTTCAACAAGACTTGCTCGGGCTTCCTCCTCACCTCGACTCTCAACAGCCCAGGGCCATTTTTGACACCATCGACGGCTTTGGTCCGTGCTGTCGTCTAAATGACACCTGCGGCCCTTCTCTCTCTTTTTCGCAATGCCGTGCGGGTTCTGTCCATCATCGCGGTGATCTGCACTTCGCATCTCTATCTGTATCCTCTCTTTCGAGGATGCGCGTTTCCTCTGCCGCCGTCCGCGTCTAATACGTCTGAGTCCACAGCCATTCCTCTCGCCCTCCATGAGACCATTCGGCAACACATCTCCGAGCCCACGGGGATCTCTGCGCCCTTCCGACTCCTTGCGCTTGGAGATCCGCAGTTGGAGGGCGACACATCCATTCCCATCCATGGCCGGTCTGCCTTCTTCCACCTTGAGTGGGCTCTCAAGCACCTGACGTATCAAACCGAACAGCCGTCGTTGCGCAAACGTCTCCGTCAGGTTACGCACGATCTAATTGACGTCTTCTTCGACGACATTCCCGATATTCTCGAGTCTCTCCGCAAGTATATCGACCTGTTCGGCAATGATTACTATCTCGCGCATATATATCGTTCGCTGCGATGGTGGGCGAAGCCTACGCATGTCACGGTTCTGGGTGACTTGCTTGGTAGCCAGTGGATTGGGGATCCCGAGTTCCACAGACGCAGCTGGCGCTTCTGGCATCGGTCATTCCGCGGCGCCGAGCGTATTTCTGACGACGTCGCTCAATATCCAATTGAAGATTACAATGTGAACGGCGTCATCGGTGCCGAGGATAGCGAAGCCGCTCTGTGGCAGCGGAGGCTTATCAATGTCGCCGGAAATCATGACATAGGCTATGCTGGAGATCTGACTCCAGAGCGACTGGACCGATTCGAACTCGCCTTTGGTAAGGCCGCTTACGAGCTTCGCTTTCGACTACCCATACTCGACCCCGTAACAAACGCGACGATATTTGATGCGAAGCTGAATCCGGATTCCAAGCGCTTACCGCCGGAATTGCGAATCCTTAATGTCAATAATATGAATCTGGATACGCCTGCTCTTAATCAATCCCTGCAGGATGACACGTATTCCTTCATCAACGCCGTTATTAGTACATCTGCGGATGTCGAAAGCTTGGGTCATTTCACCCTCGTATTGACTCACATGCCCCTCTACAAGCCAGAAGGAATCTGTGTGGATCCCCCTTTCTTTGACTTTCACGATGAAGGTGAAGGTGGTGGGGTCAAGGAACAAAACCAATTATCTGCAGATGCTTCTCGAGGATTTCTAGAAGGCGTATATGGGTTCAATGGCAATCAAAAAGCGCCGGCCAGTGGGATGGGAAGAAGAGGCGTCATTCTTAACGGTCATGACCATGCTGGCTGTGACACTTATCATTTCATTAACCAGTCTTTACCTGGCGATGAGCGCCAATGGGAAGTCACCAGCTGGGATGCAGCTCGTAGCGGTGATCTGCCTGGCAAACCCGGTTTGCCCGGGATTCGGGAAATCACAGTTCGAAGTATGATGGCCGACTTCGACGGAAATGCTGGCCTTCTCAGCGTATGGTTTGATCAGGATGCCTGGGAATGGAAGTACGAGTTTGCCACCTGCGCGCTTGGCCGACAGTACTACTGGTGGTTCGTCCACGTCTATGATCTTATCTTCTTCATCATCTTGGGCGCATATGGTGCGTTGAATCTAGCCATACTCTCAGGATTTGACGCAGAGAAGTGGCTTGCCGCAACGTTCTCGACCCCTATTCAAAAGGCAGAGATCAAAAAAGGCGAGAATCAAACCGACTGCCATGTAGCAAAGAAATAATCTACTGAACGATTGTTTGGCGTTGGAAAGCAACCATGACGAGATCACGAGGAATGGATGATGCTAAATATAATCCGGATTCGACTTAATGCCGGTCTTCTGTACTAATACTACTACCATCTACAATCGACGGGTCGACTATCATCGGGCCACGATTTGACTTTGCGCATGGAAAGATTCAACTCAGAGTTGGAAGTCCAACACTATCACATGTACGTCGTCCTCTATCTCAACGGGCGCCCTCGTGAATATCGACAAGACGTTCTCATCCACCAACCTCGCCTTGTCCACCAGCGGCTCGGTCGGTGTGAACCCCCTTCCTCGCCAAATTAGCTCATATTCCGCATATCCGCTCGCTCTCGAAGCCCGCAAGATTGTCAACACATCGTTCTCGTGGTGCGGCAGTATGAAATACAGATCTGCGTTCCGACTAACGGCTATTTGGCCCCGCTTGCCGCCGAACATGCCGTCAACGTGAGGGAGAGCTCTCTGTGTCCATGCACCTGTTATCATCGTATATAAGCTATCATGCGCTGTCTTCGGATTGGAGGTCCGTATTGTATTGCGAATGCAAGCTAGGGGTGGGAACTGGGGATGCCGCATAATTTGTACTCATGGGCGCAATGCAAATGTGGCCTGCAACTCACCGTCAAGGGCCATATAGTAGTGTTTCCACCTTTGCACGCCGCCATCCATGCAGTCCCTATTCAAAACATGGACCCCGCCCTCATCATCTACGGCTTGCGCCTCCTGGTTGATAAGACCGTGTCCCTTCGGTATCACGAACGCGACGATACCGGGCGAAGTGGGTAGTATACTCTCGCCGCGACTGAGGTCGGCGATGACTACAGTCTCACTATCTCCCCTGGGACCACTTCGCCAGCAGATACCGCCGTCTTCTGACCATGCATAGCAGATATCCCGGTTGTTGGCTGCCGAGTTCGGCCCCGCCTGCATCTTGTGCTTTGTATCGTGCGGGTCGTCCCAGCCGTCATAGTGCACGAATTCTCGGTACACCCATGTCACGTGGAGACATTGACCGTCCGGCGAGGCGTCAAGGCCGTTGATATAGGGGTTGTTGGATACGCCTTTGAGGTGCGTGCCCAGAAAGCGGTAGGTCCCTGTCTTTGCTTTTGTCTCTACGGCGACGTTTCTGCGTTCTGGTAACGAGGAACTGGCAACAGTAACAGGGACGGATGCCGTGTACACACAGAGATGGTCATCGCCTAGCCCGGCCTTACCGGTTCGAAAGGTGAAAAGCAAATCCTGCCCCCTTGTCACGAAACGAGGATACGTGATATAACTGAGTAAGTCATCATACTCTGGCGACGGCAGGCCCGGTAGCATCGACAAGGTCGGCGTGAACAGCCTGGGACCCCAGGTGACAGAGTCCGGCGACGTGGCCACGCCGACTTCTGAGTGCCGGTAGTGTAAGATATCGCAGTGATGATCGTAGGATAGATGAATCGTGCCGTCCCCACGGCATATTCCGAGCTAGACGTCACGCACGCCGTCAGCCGTTACGCATCATCTCATTTCTCCTCATCGCCATGTCCAGCTATCCAATGCTCTCTCATGGTGTTTTTCACCTGAACTGTATTATGTCCGTCGTCCACCGTCTGCGCATAGTCCTCGAACATGAGCGTTTCCCAGGACCCGGACGGAAGTTTTCGGCGAGAAAGGTGCACGAACAACGGCTCCGCCGCACCGGGACGCGAGGCGTAGAAGCACGCGTACTGCCAGCCGTTGAAGGAGCGGATCGCATCTTGCTGGAACGCGTAGCCGTTGATGGCACTGGTTCGATGCGATGGGTCTGGGCCCAGGATCGTGCGGAGCGGGTCGGACAGCATCGTCGTTCGTCGAGAATTCATAGTATTTTTTACACAACACTTTTGTCTCGTGCCCCCTGTAGCCGTGATTTTAAAATAGGAGTTGATTTGATATCTTCGCACGTCGTTCCCCAGACAGATCTAAGCTGTCGAGACTAGCAGTCGTAGATGAGAGAGCATTCCCGCTCGAGATTCGTTTCAGTCTACTCCGTACCTACTTACCTATTTGCGACCTTGTTTCTGAACCCACTGCATCCAATAGTAAGACATTCATCTCGTCCATCCACACTTCTGACAAAGACTAGGAAATCGACCTCGCGTTCACCGATCCCCGCTTGAACCGCAAAAACCTGGGGTTCATGCATGCGTATCTACTTAGATGATACTACTCCCTCATCCCTTGCCCCCCACGGTAACGTGAGCTCGAACTGCATGCGCCCATTCAGCCTAAAGTGTCTTGGCCGTGTGGTTGGCTCAAGAACCCCTGCCATGTCGACGTCCACAATATCGTTGTTACCTACCTACTCGTGTCGGTGATTGGAATGGGCGATACCTACTTAGTGTCTGCATGTGACTTGGCATTGAAAAAAAAAACGAACGAAGGTTCGTGGAATTGGAAGCCGTCGGACTCTGAACAACAATTGATAGTCGATATCAGCATCACATGCACATATCTCTCCTCCTCCTCCTCACCCTCCTCCAAACATTAGCACTGCATATCGGGGAAGGGAACCCCATGGGGAGGGGAAAGACATGCAGGGTGCATGCATGTTCCCCCTCCCCAAAATCCGGGGTAATGCGATTTTAGTCCCCCGTTCCCCCGTCTGCGTTCCTGCATCCTGTTTGGTGGAATATAATCTTCCATCACCTCTTCCCCAAATAACCTACCTAGCTAGACAAAGAAAACCCCAAATTCTGAACCGTCCGTCCCATCAGGTTTAACGCCGATCAATTAGGACGATCGTTCAGATAAGTTTGTTTCCCCTAACCCCCCTTTGGGATTATCGTCCTACTGGAAGGGACGAGATGGACTGCGTAGGCTACCACGAATGAGGTAACCCAACCTTGGCTGGTCTGGGGGGTAATGTGTTGAGCTCTGATGATAGATAAGATGGCGTTACGCCTAGTTACGCCTTTGTTTTGCACACTTTTGTTGACGTGAGTTTTCCCTCCTATCAAAGGGAAGTTGATGGGTTGTGTCGTCCTACATATTAGAAGTCATAACGAGTAACGATCTTGGTGCACGATTCCAATCCATCCCCGTGCCTGTTTTGTCTGTCAGTCAGCAAAGATGTCGGCCATTCAGGTGTTGAGGAAGATCGTCAAGAATGACGCTATGAAAAGCGATCCCAAGGAGATCTATGGCTGGCGAGTCTTCTTGCTGGCGTGTTCTGTAAGTTTCCTTGTTTCGAGCTGCGTTATGTGTGAAAGACGTTGCTAATGACGGGATTGATGAGGCCTGCTTCGGTGCTGCATCGTTCGGCTGGGACAGTGGTGTCATTGGGGGTGTCATCACGTTAGAGCCGTTCCGCCGGTAAGGCAGGGAACTTATCTTGGAAAGAAAGATGCAGCATCAAACTAATGCCACTGCCATGTATCCAGGGACTACAAGCTCGGTGGTCCAGACGACCTTGCCACTGCGAATCTCGAAGCCAACATCGTTTCCGTACTCCAGGCCGGATGTTTCGCCGGTTCTCTGGCTGCGTACCCCTTGGCGGATATCCTGGGCCGTAAATGGTGTCTGGTTTATGCTTCTCTGTTTACGCTTGCTGGCGTTATCTTTCAGGCTGCTGCCTCGGGGCATCTAGAGCCGTTATACATTGGTCGATTTGTTGCTGGTGAGATCACGGCCTTTACCCTGAATCAAAAAGCATCCTTTCATCCGAGGGTTACTAACCATGCTTCGTCTCATAGGTCTCGGTGTTGGAGCCTCCAGCGTCGTAAACCCCATCTATGTCTCCGAGAACGCGCCCCGGGCCATCCGCGGTTTGCTCACCGGCATGTACCAGCTCTTCATCGTTACGGGAAGTCTGATCGCATTCTGGACCAACTTCGGCGCCAACCTACACCTCAAGGGCGCGACACAATACGTCGTGCCACTTGCCGTGCAGGGTATCCCGGCGCTCCTCCTCTTCTTCTTAATGCTCATCTGCAACGAGTCGCCGCGCTACCTCGCCCGCAAGGACCGCTGGGAAGAAGCCAAGTCGGTCCTGCGGCGACTCCGCCAACTACCCGACGACCACCCCTACTTGCAGGAAGAGTTCCGCGAGATCGCAGATCAGCTCGAGCATGAGCGGCAGCTCATGGGCGATGCGACGTTCTGGAGTCTGCAGAAGGAGATGTGGCTGGTCAAGACGAACCGGCACCGCGCGATCCTGAGCATGTTCCTCATGATCTTCCAGCAGCTGACGGGTACGAACGCGATCAACGTGTATGCGCCGACCATCTTCGCGAACCTCGGCATCAAGGGCACGTCAAACTCGCTGCTGGGCACGGGCGTCTACGGCATCGTCAAGGTCGTCTCGTGCGTCATCTTCCTCATGTTTATGGCCGACTCCCTCGGACGGCGCAAGTCCCTCCTCGTCTCGGCGCTCGGCCAGTCGTTCTGCATGTTCTATATCGGCATATATGTCCGCGTTGCGCCGCCTCAGGACGGTCAGCCCGTCCCCATCGCGGGATATTTTGCCCTCGCGTTTATTTTTGTTTTTGCTGCTTTCTTCCAATTTGGATGGGGCCCGGCCTGCTGGATCCTTGTTGCGGAGATCCCAACGGCGCGCCTGCGGCCGCTTAATGTCGCCCTTGCTGCGGCTATGCAGTGGCTGTTCAACTTTGTCGTCTCGAGGACACTTCCTGTCATGTTGGAGACGCTGGGGTTTAAGGGATATGGGTGAGTTGTCTCCTAACGTCATTTGGATCCTACACAGCCACTGTTCGCTGACCAGAGATGTCCCCCTTTAGAACGTATTTTCTATTCGGCAGCTTCGGAATCACGATGTTGTTGTTCGTTTGGTTTTATATCCCCGAGACCAAGGGTAAGATTGTCCTCATGTCCCTGAAAGATGCTCATGGATGACACGAGACTGACCCATCTCTCTCTCCAGGTGTTTCCCTCGAGCACATGGGCGAGCTCTTCGGTGAAGAGCCAGTCGAATCGAAGAGCAGTGGCGACGACGGAAAATCATCCGCCGTCGAGATTGTGGAGACGGTTGGCAGTCGACGTGTATGATAGATAGGCCCCCTCCTCTATTCTGTCCGGGTTTAAGAAGGGACTTACATCAAAGCGAAGTTGGTTTCTTTCCTGCATGTTATATGATTTGAATTTATGAACGTCAATACCCTACTCGTACTTGTATTTCGTGGATCATACGAGGGCATTATTAGTACCTAGGGTGCTGATAGTGAGTCCTTTTATGGTCGGGGTTCTCCGTCGTATGTGATGCACACGGACGTTGTCATTTTCACAAGCACGGGATTGATATTTGTGACATGAGACGTCACTTCTCAGATGGGGTTTGCCCGGGAAGAGCCGTCGATATGAGATGTCGCCCTGTGAACGTCAAATGTCAGATAGGTACGAGTAAAGTAGGTATCATCGCATGGGGGTATTTTTAGATCTGATGAGAAAATGATAGTGAGAGGTCCCGTATTCTCCCCTATCATCCAGAACCGACCTAGCCGGAACACACATGCATTCACCATCTTCGTTAATACTTGTACATAGGCACCTACTGCGTTGTACCTTGCCTCTTGTGCGGGTCGATCCGACGTAGGTATTCCGTACTTCGTATGTTGTATGTACGCGCGTGTGCGTGTGCGTATGCGTGCGTGTTCGTGGTGGAGACGAACTACGTGATACTACCATCCACTATCTATGCAGTTCTCTCACAACAACAGCAGCACAACAACACGACGCAACACAACGCAACAAACAGACATACGGACATACATACAGATCATACCGCATTGTAAGACCCTCGCTAATCATGAGACAGATCGTTCCCCTCTCACAAATGCGACTTGAATCCAGAAAACAGTCAGATAGGTCACAGGATATGGGTCAACGAATGGATACTTACATACTCCCGTACCTTGGTATTCCGCACTCCACGCCATCAGCCATGCCTAATGCAGACAGACATATGTGAGGCATCCCGGATGCATACTGTAGAGTTGCCGTCCTCGACGGGGGACCGTTACCCGGGCCGCAATCTCTAGTAGGTGCATGGCTAGGCTCGCAAATAGTCACCGGCGTACCTACATGATGCGGCGAGCGGGAAGAAGAGAGGAAAGAAAACGGGTAACTGTTTGCGGCTGCCTAGTTTGAGTACGGACTACTTATGGTGCATACGAGCAAAGCCTCAGGTAGGTACTTCGTAGATCTGTAAGTCGAAGCTGCAGTTGGGTGCTAGCGTCACGGAGGATCGTCGGCCAGGTACGGGATGAATACGGGGCGAAGTTTCTCGTGAGGTAACCTGAGGAGTGAGTCGAAAGGTCTTGGGAGGAGTAGGACTAACAAGATCGGACGGGAAGAATCAGTTAGAAGAGATAATATGAGTAATCAAAGGAGACGAGAAGTTAGAGAGAAGGAAAGACGGAAAGAAGGAAAGCTTGACCGTCATGTACCCACTCATCCTACGTAACCGACTGCCTAGAATCTCATACGTGGTGAGACGCGCCTGTCTTGTCTCGATCACAAAGTTCGTGTGATGACGCTGTAGATTGTCAGAGACGAATGGCACACAAACAGTCAAGTTTGTGGCTTGGGATCCCGATTATTCAGACGTCTTCACCATCACCAACTCAGAAAGCAAACTCGCACCTGGAAGGAGGAGAAAAATAAGAGATAAAAAAGCATTGTTACATTCACCTACGTCCGTGATTCACTTCTTCATGCCTGCCTAGACTATAAGATGCCACGAAATCGCGTGTGAGTGTGAGCATCTCATACATGGGCTCTCGACCTATAGAGTAGGCCCCCTCGTCTCTCGAATCGTGCCATCAAAACGTATCGACGGCAGCATCGTCGATATTCATGAGGATGGATCCACCACGGTTCGTCGACTCGATACCGGCTCCGGCTCCGGAGGACGTAAAGGACAAGAAGATCATCGTGCTTAGCTACTCTCGGTAGGTCGAGCAGCGGAAAGACATCATCACATCCCATACCGTCTCGCTCTCTTCTGGATCGAACGATCAAAGAGGTTCCCCTGACGAGAACATAGATCCGGCACGCGAGGGCTCAGCGAAGCCATGGCCATCTTAGGCTACACGCCGTATGTTCCCCTAGCACCGCGCACATGCTTTCTTTCTCGCCTGGTTCCATTATCTCGTCCTCGACCTCGATGTGCTCTGCCAGCTAATGCGATCATCCCTGAAGATACAACATGAGCATGGTGGTGCAGAACGGGTACGCCCACTTGAAGATGTTCACCGAGGCAATACGCATCAAGCGCACGAAACAAGGCAAACCGTACTCTCGGGCCGACTTCGACAAATGGTTGACGAGTTTCGATGTGAGTGGCCCCTTGATTCTCTTGCCCTCCCCTCGAACCCCCCTTGAACGGTGTGCTGTGACGGTGATGAGACACTCGCACACGCACAAACACGAACTGAAACAACACCCTCTCTTTTCTGTTACCATCAGGCACTCACGATCGTACCGTGTTACCTGACCGAGGAGATCGTTGCCGCCTACCCCGACGCAAAATTCATTCTCACCGTGCGGGAGCCCGAGGCGTGGGCTAGATCTGTGTGGAACACTATTGCCGTCGTCGACGCACGCGTGAGATCTTTTCCTCAGAACGTCTGCAATTATTTCGACAGGGCGGACCGGGAGTTCGCAAAATTGGTCGGCTTGATCTTCGATGGCATCACGCGAGGAAATGGACGGACGGAGGATGGCTTCCAGGCTGCTATGAGCGAGTACGAGAGATAGTGAGTTCTATCTCCATTTTGTGTTCTTTTCCCTCTCTTTCGGGTTAATTCGTTCACTCGAATTATTCCATACTCACTCGACTCACTTACCTACTCGCTTACGGATCCGTTTCACTTTTGCTCATTCGGGCGCGGATGAATGACAAGGGAAGGAATGAATGGGGAATGAGCGAGGGCTGACTGTCAAATGTGTCAATGTCAGCAATAAGATGGCAAGGGATCTAGTGCCTGCCGATCGGCTGCTCGTCGTCAAGCTGGAGGAAGGGCTCGGCTGGGAACAAATATGTCCGTTCCTCGAGGTGGACACGCCCGCCATGCCGTATCCGCGCACGAATGACACGCGACAATTCCAGACACACAGTAGGCGGATGATGCGCAACGGGCAGAGGAGAGCCACTTGGCTTATAGGAGTGGTGGGGGCCGTTGCCAGTTTTGCCGTTGGATGGCACTACCACACTGTATTGCGATCGCCGGCCTCGACTTGACGGATACGGGTGCTAGTAGCAGATGTCTGGAGTGCGATGACGACACTGAAGACGATGATTTCCGGACGGAGGAACCCTAGGAACGAGTTTTCATAAAATCCCTATGTAATCCGTACAAGTAGGCGGTAGTATTCGTAGAGGAAAGGTCTTGGCTCGCAATAATGAACACGCTCGTATCCTTACGGATTACTGCTTGGCAGTTTCGGAGTTAAGGGTTTGATTTGAGGACTCGTTCTTAATGCCGCATGCATGAAATGCAATGCATCCGGATTACCTATCCGTACCTGATGCCTGCTGGGGATGTGATATGCCGTAGCTAGGGTGTGCTCAAAAATATCCTGTCAGAAGGGGAAAAAATGATCGCGATATCGTCATTGGTGTTAGTCGTGGAGTTCCGGTCGGGGATATGAATCCTGAGGGTCTCACGGCGCGATATCTACAAATTATGATCTACTTTTTCGTACGGCGATACAATACGGATTACATACTCGTAGTCTGTCTGTGTATGCGGAACTCTTAAACTGGTTATCATTGACAGAGAGAGTAAGTTTGTAGGTAGATACGGAGGGAGGGGATATCCAGGGTGAAGTGCGCGTTGGAGAGGGAACGGCACTAACGCATCTCCATCTAGGTACGCTCACTGCATAAACACGCCATAGGAAACAGGAATAGTTCTACTCGTAGGTACTCCATCAGATGAAAGTTTTTTTTTCTTCTGGTCTGGGCGGGCTGATGGGCTTACCGGTGTTGCATCCATCCAGGCGTGCGTTTACATAGGTAACTAAGTCCGAATGGTCAAGGTACGCGAGGTAGAGGGACGTACGAGTAAATTGCAACGGCGTGATGAGACGTTCCCGGTCTGAGAGATCGGACGCCTTGCTTGCTTGTTGATCGGACGCCTTGCTTGCTTGTTTGCCGTCGGCAACGGGTTTTACGAAGTACGATACGATACGGATGCAATGTACGGAGTAAGATTTATGGCCAGATGAGGTTTTCTTCTGGATTGATACCTGCTTTGCTTTGCCTACCCGTCATCCGCAAACAGGACCTCGCGAACGAAATCTGCAGGTTCGCAATAAGCGCTGAGATTCTGATCAGGTAAATGGGGGTCCACACGCCGTAACGACGCTGTGCTGTAACCTAGCGGACCGGTGGGCATACAAAGAAGGGAAAGGGAAAAACAAGAAAAAAATTCACGGGCCGACCGGGTTCATTGAGGATTCGGATCGTCCTTGGCAGGGCCGGGACCAGGTTTTATTTGCATTCCTTTTTTTTTTTCTGAGCGCGGATGTGATGAGATTCGACCGTCCAGTCCGTATGTAAGTGCATAATACTCGTAGGGAGAGAGATGCAAAAGGGACCTCCCTTTGGATAGAATCGAAATACGAAGGGTGCAAAAGAAGACGCGCGTCAAAAACGCCCTGACGCAATTGATAGATCGATATCCCGTACCGGTTTACACCGGGCAGAACCATGGGACGGGCACGTTGATCGTTTCTCTCTTCCCCGATCCTGTCTGCCCATTGTCAACATAGAAGTTGAGGTCGTCGTTGTTGGGTTACATTATGTAACCGCGACCGGGATCATTTTTTCTGATTTTTTCATTGAAATTCTTTTTTTCGAGTTTCATCTATTTTTTTTTTTTTTGACGGGACAGGGGGGGCGTGAACGGATAGGTTTATGCGTTTCGGCACCCGAACGGAAGACTCCACACTCAACGCTAATGTTCGTTGACACTGAGGAAAAGAAAGCCTCGTTCGCTGGATTCCAGTTGTGAAGTGTGATACGGAAGAAATCTCCACATCGTATGCTTACTAACGGATCTAGGCAGTGAAGCCAGGAAAGCCGGGCGGGTTGATGATCATCCTTCGTTGTGAACAAACAAACAACAACCTCGTATGTATGTCAAGTACATACTCGTAAGCAGGGCAGTTCATTGGAATATGTACGAAGTACGCACGGGCCAACGAAGAACGCGAGAAGACGTCCATCTTATCCATCCCCGGTTTTCCCAAAAGCGTAACCCGAGAAGAGAGATATGTACTTCGTACGATAGAAAGTCGTTACCCTTTCTCCGTAATAACTTCAAGTGTACGAAGTGAATACTCCCTACACTGCTAGTTTCGACTCTACACATAGGTAGTGTCATCGTAGTGGCGATACTATACCGGCACATCAACGCCTTGAATAGGTACATAAAGGCATGATCTTCAGCGCCTCTTATTCACGGCAACGGGGCCAACAACTTAGGTCTTACCTATCCCCCGGAATCCCGTTTTTTTCTGCCTGAACTCCTCTTCAAAGGCAACCCCGGCTCGGATACGACGGATCGCGACGGAAATCAGCGCCTGATTTGCACGAAAAGGTCCCAGTAAAGCTACGAGCAGCACCTAGCCGCCCCTTATTATCCCAATCGTTCAAAATGGCGGCCACGGCCGTCGGGCCTCGCAGATGGAGACCGACCGCTCACACTACGGCTAGGTACAGCTTTTAGTGTACACTAGTGGAGTCGAAGGGGGGGTCATCGTGGACACGAATGCCTACATGGTATGTATAAAGAGGCTGGCAGTGCTGGCCTGTGGTGCTCATCCTGCTCCCTTCAGCCGAACACCTATCAACTGTCAATATGGTTGAGCCTACCAACATACCTGGTAGCCTAGGCACCTTACTACTGCGCACATATCTCGCAGTAAATCGACGCTAGCAATGAGTGAGAGGAGAGAAGCTCCGAATCGAAAGGGCACCGTCGATACAATTAAGTGGAGAGAGAACGAGAGAGGGGAGAGACAGCGCCGGTAAAAGTCCAGCCGCCTGGCCAATGGAAGACGCAGGAAGCTCTTCAGCTTTAGATTCTCTGCTCATGAGCTCGTTGCCGAAACAGGCATTTCTTTGTTCCTTAGATGATGCCCTGTCTAGCTGTGAGCGTTTTGATGTCAGACTAGTGTGTAAGGCGGGAGCTGGTAAGCAACGGCAGTCAGGTCAGGTCAGGTCAGGTCAGGTTTATGAATAGACGATGTGAAAGTCGTTGGTAATCCGTTCAGAAAGAAATTTGCCCACATCACGGAAAAAGTGTTCAGTTGACTAATACCGACTCGTAAGTAAACAAACAAACAACAAGAAGGGTTGGTGTGCACGCAGTTGTTTAGAGCTGTGAAAAGTAACACGTGTACGATCGTTGCAATCGACCGACGCGACTTTTTTTACTAGGAAGTGAAGCGACACGCCAAGACCGATTGTAGCCTTTAGTTGATCAGGCATCGTCGAATAACAAGCCGTACATCGTGGCTGGGTCCCTGTTTTTCTGAGTAGTATCATTGACTGCGTACGCATCGTGGAATGCGGTGAGTTTCGTGTGTCGTTGCTACATGGCCAAGCAGCAGAGCAGAGCAGAGCAGAGCAAAAGCAACGCAATGCTAGCATGTACTCGTAATCTGTAAGTGCACACTATTCCGTAGGATCTGTGGGGTTATCATCCTGTGCAGTCGTGTGGCAGTTCGTTTGCCGTAGCGGTGCCGTCGTCATTCATCGCCCGTTCATGCAGAGACCTTCCTTTTCCTGGCGTCTAAGCCATCTCGCAACGTCGTCCGCATTGCTGTGCCTTGCTACTATAGAGAGGCGATGGCATTGGCGGGTGAGGTGGCTAGGCAGACGATGTAAGCGTAGGAGTAAGGTAGGAGTTTAGGTAGGAGGAGGAGCAGGTTAGGTACGGTAGTGTGCAGAGTGCAAGGTGCAGGGCGAGGAGGAGGGTGGACGGTGAGGGACGAGTGACGAGCCATCAAGGTGCCGGTGCGATAATAAAGTGAAGTTGGGCTCGCAGCTTGCGTTCAGCAGGAGCGATGCCATCACATCCACCCAATCACCAGCCGAGAAAGCCATCCGTAAGCGAGGGATAGTGGGGGTGAGTCGTGAGGTCGTGACTTCCGTGAGATTGTGGGAGCGGCATATCGGAGGGTCTTAACGCCCCGACGGGACGCTCTTGCTAGGTACCACTCCGTACCTACGGATGACTCGTAAGCAGAGTTGCAGACTCGCCCGGTCTTTTACTGGTCGCTATGGAGGTATGTACTTCGTGGAGTATAGGTAACTATTGAGGCACCATATTCAATTATGGTGCCATTTCATCCTCGGCTTTTCAATGTTAGAACCGAAAATGCCTGCGCTACAGTGAAGACCACCTCGAACTACGCCAGATCCAGCACCAATTCCGTGCCGGAATATTTGGTGTGTTATCTCTAAGATATGCGGTGGCTAGAAGTCACGCTACCGCCTTTCCACTGCAGCGGACTTGTATTCGCTACGGAGAACATCGACTTGGCAGCATTTCGTGTGCGAGTCTCGTAATTACGGTTAGGTATCACGCTCCAACCACCACAACTCCATGAAACAACCTTACTCGTCTTTGACAAAGCAGTCCAGTATGTACAAGATTCCGAACCTACCTCGGCTATTGGGCAGTTCGCGTAGGTAGCTGAATCTTCTGTGCCATTGCGACCCGAAGCATCATACGATAGGGCTACCTATCAAGCACATACAACCAGGGCGTCTGCATCACAGGCGTTCACCACATCTGTCATACTTACTACCTGCCTCTTAGCAACTCATGGTTCATGGCTCAAAACACACGACTGGCAGTTTTCCATGCGTTCTTTAATTCCATCTGCGTCGCCTGCCTCGGCCTAACCCAACGGAATAAAGTGCAGGTAGTACTGTACCGGTACGGATTACCTACGGTAGGGTATTTCGTAGGTGCAGTACGGATTACCGCAGGTAGCTCCTGCTACGGTACCTAACCTACCATTCAGAGAAGCTCTTTAGTGCCCGCTCCCTACGCTATATTCGGAAGCACCTAATAGGGGCGTGTACATAGCATCGCCCCGTTCGTTCTCGTTACATACCAAGCGGTGCTGCATATTTTTAGGCCCGAAAATATCATGAACCAAATTCGATTTATGTATGCATTTATTCCGTATGCAGCATCGAGGACGGTCTCCCACGAATGAGCTGGCTCGGTGAAGTCATGATCGCTCGCAAGCCGGGACGATGTGCTCGGCCCCATATGCTGTATCTAGGGCAGGGCAGCTGTGATAGGAATTCCTTCGTTCTCTCGCACCTGCTGCATACAAAGCGCAGTGTGAGCGTCGTATGTAGTAATGGAAGGGGAGTGAGACAGGTCCCGATGGGCGTGTCTATATCCAGCTAGTGGAAGCGGTGCTTGTGCTTCTTGCCTGCCTGCCCCTGCGTGCTTCTGCGTGCTTCTGCATTGCTCACCGACACTGTTGATGCACTGCTGATTGCGTACCTCAGGCTACCTACTCGACCTTCTCCTAGTGGATTAGGTACTGAGCGAAAAAAAGACAGAAAAGCTGTCAGTCAGGCATGTAAAGTAATCATTCCGTAAGTACGTATCAATTCCGTGCGCTGCTTCACAAGACGGAATGCATGCAGGTGGTTACGTGATGGTAACGACCTCTCATATCTTGTAAGTCCGTGACCAGAGCACAAGGCCAGGACCCGAGACGCAAGAAAGACGGGCTGCTGCTGCTGCTTCTGCGGCTGCGGCTGCTTCTGCTTGATGCGTATGCCATGTAATTATCCGCCTGACAGGTTTGGCTGTCCCCGTGCAGCTATTCCCGTCGGTTAAGTACAAAACAGCCTACCACTTCGTAAAGTACCACATACGGCATATGCTCGTTCAAAGTCCTACAGACCTTGGTACTAACACGCGCTTCTCAACAGTTTGAACGTCCCCTCGTCAACTGACCATCCATCAATACCCGCTGTAATTCGTATTAAAGTCCTATCTCCTGTTGTATGTATGTACGATAGCATGTGGATGGAGGATGGATTGGATGTAATGTACGGAGTAAGTGCATAATGCACTCACCCGACCCTTGGTTATGGATTATGGATTACGGATTAACGCCCTTCGCTCTTTCGCTTGTAATCCGTAATCCGTAATGCGTAACGCGTAACGTACGAGTACATAAGCAGAAAGAGGGCAAAAACACACCCACAACAGCAGCAACAGCAGCAGCACCGGTGGGCCCCTTACAGTAAATCAGCTCTGTTTGAACTGTGGGGAAATATAGGCGGGGTCCACGTGGGAAGCAGACTAGGACGGTTGGAACACCGTGGGTGGCGTGATAAAGTACCTATCAACGTTGGTCGTTTCCAATGATTTCTCCCTGATCCTGTCACCGATCCGGTCAAGCGGGTTCCAAACCCACTGTCTGGCATGAGCCAACATTTCCATCCTACATACATAACTACATGTACCCGACGACTCCTCAGCATGTACGATACGGATTATCGCCTGCTGCTAGGCTCTAGCACAGTTGGTAGTCTAGTAACCTGCTCCGTATCTAGTAGTACTCCGTACATCCATATTGTCACAAATCACGACTTGCCATTACACGGGTAACCAACCGCTTTATCAGAGCTGCCTACGAGTACAACTCCAGACCCGACCCGACCTTTCCCTCAGCTCTCACGACATCTTATCAACCACCATGCATGTAAGTCATGGACGAGCTGTAAGTAAGTGCAGTGCCTACACCAGACTAGAACGTTCACTAGGTAGAACATTACCTAGTGTCGAACATTAGAACATTGTAAACCCTGTAAAAAATCCCGAGAAAAAAAAAGTTCTGTCAATGCAGTGAGCATTTCTTAGTGTACAGGTACCGTACCTACTACCGTGCCGTGAGGTGCCTTAGGATGCCTAAGGCGCCTATTTCAAATGAGCATAGGCGGGAAATGTACCTACGAGCAACTGGGCTGCTTCTTGGTCGTTAACTCTCAGGTGGTTAAGAGCTGCCCGTGCTCCTGCTTCATTACGAGCGTAGTGTATGGTATAAGTGCATAGTGGTCGTCATTACGGTAATCCGTAATCCGTTAGTAGCACTGCGTATTTAATCCGTTAGGCAGGCACGTACTCGTAGGTCGCAGATTTATAGTTGTTCTAGTGTTAGCATACTGTAGGGCGTCGGGGCCGACTTGCGAGTAAAACCGCGCCTTCACATTGAGGTCCCTTTTCCCCTCCCAAGAGATTATGTATGTACCTCGTACCTCCTACCGGTAAGGTTCCAACCGCGACACACCCCCTCCCCCTCTCTCTACCCCCGACCCTCACACCCTTATTCCATCCATAGGTACACCCTTAGTCCGCATACCGTACACACCCCGACCGACCGTCCCTAACGACAGTCCCTAACGACTGCTAAAAATGCACTCAATTGCGGCTTCGGGCAGGTCAGTAGGTACCCAAGTAGCAGGTGGGATGGCCCCATTCGAGTCCCATTCGAGTCCCATCCGCGTCCCATCCAGAGACCCATCACGACCCATCAGTGTCCACCCGTGCCCACCAGAGACCCATCCGAGACCCAACCTTACCCACTTTTGCACTATTGGAAGCTGCATTAGGGCCATCTTGAACTGGAACTCGTGGGCCCGCATCGGCATCTCCCACGTAGGAAGTGGTTATTAATTATGATGGGCTCCGTCCCCTCTCTCGCGTTGTTTTGGTAATGCCCGTAGTTTTAGTGTGCGTTGTATCGTTCTGTAGTCTGTACCGTAACGGTGATAGCTCGCGGGTCTTGAAAAGTTCCGGGAATGATAATGCCAGCGAATCTTGTATAAGTAGCCCTGGGAAGGAGAACGATCGACATCCGGTAGAATCAACTTTACCATCCCATCCCCTCCCAACCCCAGAGGTCCAACCCTACCTCCTACCTGACCCTTGCTCATATACTCTCGCTCATCAGGGGAAGCAAGACGAGAAATAAAGAAGAGAAGAACAAAAAAGAACAGAGGAAAACCAAAACAATACCATCTCCAACCACTCATCCGCTTCGGCTTCCGTACCAAACAGAATATATTACACGGAAGACACTTCGACAACCCGAAATCGCTGCTGATCGCCGTAGAACCTCGCTGAGAGAGAAGTTCACCGTCCTGTCTCTCGCTCTCTGTCTCCGGTCTAGCCTCTTAGGTATGTGCCGGTCAACCTGGTCTGGCTGTGAAGTCTAGAACCTCGAACCCGAACCCTCATAGAAGACATATAAGACCCAGGAGGGTCCCCTCCCAGCCATGGAAGAGCTCTAGATCTGACTGACTCCCGCGATGACAGGCAGATATATATTTATATCCACACGCACACGCTCACGCTCACGTGCATCTCATATCCAGCCGCTGCCATGGCCTCCTCCACATCATTATCGTCATCCTCCTCCCGGTCGTCCTCGTCGTCGTCGACTTCAACACCCTTTGGACGCCCCATCAACATGCTGTACATGCACAAGTGTGGGCACTGCGGCACAGAGTACACGACAGGAAGCTGTTGGTACTGCCATCCCCAGAACCAGTGTCAGATCGACTGTAAGACAACGATCTAGCTTGAGCAACAAAGGACGCAGTCACGATGATCGACAAAAACGCCGGGGCGGCAGGACGCCCCTAGATGTTTCCAACTCCATCAACGGGACACTCCGATCGACAAGACCAAAAACCACCACATTCGCTACCGGGAGCCCTCGAAATGGCTCATCTTCGACGTCGTGATGAGATATGATGAAATGAAGTTTTCGGGCCTCAAAAAAAAAGCGGTTATCAGGCCCGCTCCACCACAGCAAGCAAGCAAAGAAAGAAAGGAAGAAAAAGAGGCATTTTGTTTGTGCCTTGAAAATAGCATAAGAAACCGGCCTTTGGGTGACACCGCGTCGCCTCACTTTCCGCCCACCGCCACTCCTACTCCTCCGTACCACTGCATCCACACTGCTGCCACCACACTTACAACAACTACTACAACTACAAGTACATCACCTACATCTACAACCGTTACTACTACTTACAACACTTACTGCTACTACTATTACTACAACAACAACAACAACCACAACCACAGCCACAGCTCCCACCACCACTTCTACCTTCATCACAACCACTGCCGCCCGGAAACAGCCGGGATGACTGATCGATTTCAACGAGTTTATGATTTATTATTTGGAGGAGCGCGGCACAGGTCAGCTTAATGCTCTCAACAACATCATGGGCGGAGTTCAGGAAAATACCACTGGCGTACTTATTTTGTAATAATAGGCCCGCCGGAAAAGACCATATTCGCTTCGATATTTTTACTCTCTAAGGGGGGGCATTTGGGGGTGAGGTTTTCTATTTTGTTCCCGAGGAAAAAAAAGAAGAAAAGGGCTTCACTGAAACCGATTCCGTAACTCGAATCGTTGTTTTTGACCGTTGTCCTTTTTGAAAAAAAGAAAATTTATTCCTTCGAGGAAATCTTCTTACATAGAGGCCAAAAATAGAAAAAAAAAGAAAATAACCAAACCAAACCAAGCTACTCAGCGCCCAACCCCCCAAACCAATATCATACAATACAATACAGAGAACCAAATACAAAAAATTATCAAAAACTACCTAGTCTTTTCTTTTCCCGTCCCCAGTGCTCGTTTCGTTTCAGATGAATTACAAACTATCTAAGGTACTACGAGAGAATTGAAGCTTTGTTTCCCGCCGTCTTACCAGATCGTTTTTCAACTCGGGTCGTCATATTGCTCAGGTGGTCGTGATGCAATGCAAGCTGCTTTGCAGGGCCAAGTGGAGGGGGGGAGGGGGGAGGGGGGCGGGCGGCAAGGCGAGGCTAAAAAGGACCAATGGCGAGACAAGACCTCGAGGGTCCCTTTTTTGCACGCGAGACATGGCTTGGGGGGGTACGATTTAGGGAAATGGTCCTGACAGATTCGGAGATGCGAACCGAGGCTGTATTTGAAAGAGAGAGGGGGGAAGAGGGACAGCGAGGAAGAGGGGGGAAGGGTGGTGTGCTGGGCATTGAGGATTTAGCCAGGACCCGAGCGTTGCAGGATTCGATTCGATTCGATTCGAGCTCGATTTTGATTTCTGCGGGATGATGGGATGTCGAGCGTGACAGAGGGGGAGAAAGAGAGAGATTACGATACAATCTGTATGTATGTAGGCGTTGATGCCGCCCAGAACCCCATCGTGCAGATATTTACCCCAACAGACCCCAAACAAATCAGCCCACTTACTTTCGATCAGAGATGAGAAAACACGACGGCGGCCCTTCTATGTAACGAGTCCGGGGGATCGTGACGCCGTAGCGCTTTTCGCTCTCATTAGACCTCACGACGTGACGTCTTGTCTCTACCTACCGACGACCTCCCTACGAAATACCCTAACCACCGGAATTATAAACGCACAGTCCCAGTACTCCGTTCATCACGTCATTCACACTGTGCATTAGCTAAGTCGTAAGACTAAAATGTACGTAAAGGTTTTTACGTATCTTGGCTTCCATTTGCTGGGCAAAAAAAAAGCGCGGAATTTCGAGAGGAACGGACGGGATTTAGGACGGGACGGAATGAATACGCGGTCGTTCCTTTAAGTAAGGGGATCGCGCGCTAGCCTTATGGCTTGATTGGCGTACACCTCTTCTGAGTGAATGGAGGAGAGGACGAAGATGCCTGCCCGGATGTTTGTTGTACGAGTATGCGCACTTGGTTGATGGCGCACTATGGAAGTTGATGGAGATGTCGGTGGTAGGTATTTCTTGCTTGGGGAATTGATATTGGTAAGGTAGGTAGGTACCGATGTGTTTGTTCAATGATTCCTTCTCGTGGTTGCGGATATCTTATTCCAGAACATCCATCCTCGATCCTCCTCCTCCATCCAATCCATCCATCCACATCGTATTCCTACTCGTCGTCTTCACGAAGGGGGCGTGTAGCGGGGTGTACAACTCGTAAGCTCATTCAGATCCCTTCATCACATACATTCACACACACACCGAGAACGAGAGACGACATCTCACTTCTCATTTGATCAGATGTTTTCTCTTATTTCTTTCTTTTCCTTCTCCCAGGGCGTACGTATAACGATTCCGTATTCCGTTCAAAAAAATTCCGCACTCCTGCTTACCTACGACTAACTAAACACACGCCCCTCTCCCTTTCTTCCTTCTTTTCCTTCCTTCGCGCTTAGGAACGCGCGCTAGACTCGATAGGGCACTAGTGACGGCCCCGGTTCACATGAAACACCGGGTCTTCTTCTTTCTTTGCGTTGCCCTTTTTCACGAGCGTCTTTTTTTGTTCTTCTTCTTGTGTCTTGTGTGTGTGTCTTATCCCGACCTACCTAGATGGGTATACCGTCGGCTTCGATGCGTGCTTTTTTGGTTTGATAGATCCTGATGACGTAAGGGTCGGTAATTACGTATGTGTACTATACGAGTAGTAGGAAGAATTGGAGGGGAGGAAGGGAGGGAGGGATGGTGGTGGTAATGGTGGTGGTGGTTGTTGTGGTTGGGATGCCGCACACAGGTCAAGTCATGTGAGGTTGCCTTCGTGATGGGGACCGTGTGTGTGGTTCCCGGCTTCGCGGGCCTTCTTGTGAGAGGAAAAAGAAAAACGCAAGGGGATTAATGTTCGGAGTATATGTTAGGAAGGAGTGTAGACAGGACATGTGAGTAAGATAGACCTGTGATATGTAGGTAGGTACATACATAACAGTTGATGGGGACCGGGTTCGTGTTGAATCCTGCCGCATGTCTACCTTCATCTGGCATGGCTTGACGGCAGGCTTGTCTTGTCAGGGCAGGCAAGATAGGACAGGACAGGGCAGGGCAGGTCGGTTTCCGGCGGAGTGGGCAATCTGTCGTCTCACATACGGATCTAGCTGTCTTGGTATATTCATGCTACGTTACTGCCGAGAACCCTACCCGTTGCGATGAGGATCGTGAATCGACACATCAGCATGTCTGCCTACCTATCTTACCACATCACTCATTACGAGTACACGACCAACCCTCTCTACGGCACAAGATGAGCGAGGTGAGATTTTCTCTCTCATTATCATCCCTTATATAGATATCCTAACCTTTCCCCCACCTCACATCACACATTATCACAAGGATGGACATCCCAGACAAGAAAAAAGTTCCCTGTCCCGGCTTTTCTAGAACGGAGTTAATTATGGGCGTTAACGATAGAGAGAAGAGACATGTCCCCCTGACGTAAGATCGTTTTTACGAGATTTGTCCGAGATACAGCCCCTCCACGAACTGTCTTCTACCTACCTATACGCGATTTATTGATGATAGGGCGGTGCTGGGCTGGACGGCCCGTCGCGTAGCTTCGCATTGACGGGTTGGAGGGGCTTTCTTGTCTGGTTCCGGTATGGGATAGACGAGATGGGTTTCGTAGATGGGCGGTATATATTCCGTCGATGTCCTTGTCCCTGCCTGGCAAGAGATTACTTACATGCCGAGGTTATCTCGATATGTATCGAGGCTTTGGGACCGACATGGGGTACGATGTTCGGTTTCGGTAGGGCAAGGTATCTGTCTGGCTGTCTGTCATCGGCTGGACCGCGATACCTATCACGAATCTGGCGAACGGGTAGAAGCAGCTACTACTTGTACGTAAACCGTAAGGCGAACCACCGAACCGTACCGCAGTGCTGAAAACCAGGCGCGCGCTGAAAAAGGCCCGTCGTCTATTTACGAACACCCCCTGACGGTGGATCCCGTCACTTACACACATACGTAGGTGTGTCTACCTTCCTATGCCCGAACCGCGAGCGGGCGAGCCCGGTACCTACCTAGGTATTCTGCCTCGCTCGGCTCGCTCGCACGTGCGTAATTTGTATGTGTGTGTGCCTTGTTTCCTGGGCAGATCCCTACTAGCCCCAGGACCCGGGGCCGAGGCAGGACAGGGTCAGGGTCTGTTATTGTGATTTGCCGGGGATAGAAAGGCAGAGAAGAGACAGAGAGAGAGAAAGATCAAAACCCGGTGCAGGAGGGCAAAATACAAAAGACGTTGATAGGTTTGTAAGCTGGTATGGCACATATTTAGGCGCGAGGCGCGACTTGATAGTGTGGTAAATAACCTCCCCCGGCCCGTACGGGAAGAGAATATGTATAGAAGATGCCAGGGGGCTTCGATGCACGCCCTCGTTATATACCCCATGGGTATGTAGGTATCGTGGATGGGTGATCAAATCTAGGCCCTTCACGAGCGCGCACTGCGCTTTTGTGTATACGGGATATCGTCTTTTGACGGGTAGATACCTAGCTGTAGATATTGGGAATGGTGGTGCTTTGGTCCGCAACCCGCTAAACCGACCACGGCCTGGTTTTGTATCCAGGAGGTCCAACCGCTAGGTAAGGTAGGCAGGCATCCTGGTTGGCGCCAGTTACGATATCGGTTTTAAAAAAGTAATTTACGAGCCGGGCTTTGGTTTACGGTATATGTACGGAATATGGGTTATGGGGATGGAAATGGGGATCGGGAGATGGGGGAATGATTTACCTGCCATACCTAGTATCAGCCTGGTTTTTATTTTCCCCGGCAACTTGACTGTGTGTGTTCCAGGCCAGGCCCTATGGAATACATACCCTCCCCCCCTCTCCCGTCTCTTCCCCTCCCCTCTTCCCTCTACATACCCCCATCACGCCGTCGTGCACACTAGTGTCGTAATAGCCGGCATCCAGGCAGTTGGGAATGGGGTTGCGACCAGGTTTGCTTTCCCACAGCTCTGGGAACGGGTGTGGGATTGGGGGCTTTGGCGTTATTAGGTGGTGTATTTTTTTGTGTCCATGGAAGGTGTCGTATGTATGTAAAAGCGCGCGCGCACGGGGTGTGTGGTGTTGTGAAGGGGGGGCCCTGCCCACTCGTACGGCTTCTCTCTCTGCTCTCGTACCGAAAAGGGAATAGAGTCGATTTGGCTGGCCTCACAAAGACCGAGGCAAAGCGCCCATTGGGAATTCCAAAGACCGACATTGGTTGGAGGAATATAGGTGGTCGGCAGGTATATATCTCGTTTTTGTTTTTGCCTTCTTATATTCACGCACAGACGGGACCCTTATAGATAGAACAGACCATCACCCACATAAACACAGAGCGTCGTTATTACCGTCCGAGAGGCCTCCCTTCTTTCGCATTGTTTGCTTTCGCATTGAAGCGATTTGAAAGTTCCATCGTTGTTTTGTCATCTTCGCACGAACGGGCTCTCCCTTCTCGATCATTCACCTAGCTTGCCGACCCGCATCGGCGTCCTATCGCGATTTGCGTTTCACGATGCCTTCTCTTCGACCAGCCAGACTATTGACGACGCGACGACGGGCGCTCCCGGGTCCGGCTATGTAAGCAAGTTACATATATCGTCCAGTCCAGTCCAGTCCCATCCAGCCCGTTCTTCGGCTATCTGTCGCCCATCACGGTGCCGAGCGCTTCACGCATGCCTGCCCGCTCTTGCTTACGACCGACTATAAAGAGACCGTCGTCGACGCGAAGAAAGCCCATCATCAGCTCTAGGTAAGAGACAGTTAGAAGGAGGTTCCAGCCCCAAGCCCGCGCGATCCTCGCCTTTCGTGCGATCGTCGCTCTTTCAATGGAAAATCTTAGCGGGCCACGAAAGCCGGTAGAAAAGAGGGGAAGGGAGGACCACCGATCAACACTACTTGTCTAGGGTAGGTATTTGAACTGTCGCCACCGCTTCTTGCATGCCTCCATCATTGTGGCCTGACATCTTGGTCGAAAACCGCATCGCGTCGACGGGGTCCAGATACACTATCATCGGCTATTTTTCATTAGCTAGGCAGGCCCCAGGTTCAGGGAACGGAGAAACGGGCCTGCGCGGCGCTTGGGAGTGTTGTGTTTCTTGGGGGGCTTGCATTTGCATGGGATTTGATGGGTCAGGGCAGGGGGGCGTGTCCTGGATCCTGGGTCCTGGGTCCTCCCCCCTCTGGCTGTCGGTTCCTGGGTGTCGGTAAAGGAAAGATTTTCGACGAGAAGACACACGCCCTCGCTATAGGCTAAAAGTGTGGATGCCACTAAACGACCTGTGGGCGTGTGTGTACGCCCCTGTCGTGTACGGAACACATAATCGCACGCCCTGCTATCATACAACGACACTACTAACTAACGGGACGACGCTACGCACTTTACGGATTAACAGGGAATGTTTTTACGGATCCTTTTACGATATTAACAACTTAAACATTTTGCTCTCTTTCTTTTTTTCTTTTTCTTTTTTATTAACCTCTCTGTTTATCTTGTTGGACTAAACGACTCCCTGGAATAACGACTCCGTTCCTATTTCAAACCCCGATTTACGCTAAAATCGCAGAGCTAAACCTGATCAGCCGTGACTTTAATTAAGGTTCGGAGTTTGGTATTTTAGGGCGTTGATCGTAGATCCCGTAGTATACGGGGGATTATAGCGAGACAGCGAGGAGGAGAGAGGGAATTATGTACGGAATATAAAAAAAAAAGAAAAACAGGGAATAAAAAGAGACGATCCCCTTACGGTATCCCGTAGTGAGCTTCGATTTGATTACACTATCAATCGCGGAATTAAGTGGGGGGTATCTCTTTCGCTCGTGTACTCGTATGAGTACAGACGATGGTCAATCACAAGCTAAAAACGCTGCTGGTCAGGGCCGAAGGGCTAAGCAAAATGAAACACGTACTTTTTACATAGGCTGGTTATTTACCTACGCTGCTAGGGAGGTAGGTAGGCAAATGCCAACGCTCAGCTGAAGAAGCATTACGAATTCCTATCCGCATCCAATCTTACACACAGGATTTCTCCTCGTTTTCTTTGCTCTGTCGCTTCGTCTCTTTTGCTAGCGGGAGGAATGCCGCTTAGGCACGGAATAAATCACATTCCTTAGCGCTTATTCATATGGGAAGCCGGCAACGTACGTACGTATTCCATTAGGTACAGTACCTACCTACTTACCTATCTCACGATACTCGAAGCTGTTAGCGCAGGTGTGCTTCGATACACTCACACTCACAGCGACGATACGGTACATGTTTACTTAGAGCATGTGCGATCCGTGGGACAGGGAAAGGTACCATATACGGCAGACACTGTACGAGTAACAAACACCTAACCCAAAGATAAAAAATCCAGCCAATCGGCAAGCTTATGCATAAGGCTGCACGCAAGGGTATGTATGCGTAGTTTATCTTCACTACGCTTGTAACAGGGCAACACGTACACACAGGGGAAAAAAAACAACTCGCTTGTACCTATTCCGTATATACATCTTTCGGACTTTACGAGTACGACGTGTTCACAAATTTTCGAAAAATGCGATTTGAGGAAAATAAAAACGATATATTTCTATAAATACCATAGTGTTGCTTTCCCTTCATGCATACTGTGCAGCAAAAAAACGTGTGCGTTCTGCACCTGGTTAAGGTAAGGACGGTACGGGACCTGCTTTTCTTCTCTTGCGTTACCGTACCGACCCGGTGTGTGTGTGTACCTACATGTGTACATTTGGTACCGTGGCAACCTGTGAACTCTAGGTATTCGCCGGTGCCCCACTTATGTACCGTTACCTCGGTAGTGGGAAAAAAGAAAGAGCGAGGGAGCAAAAAGAGAGGAGCGAGCGAGACACACAAAGAGAAGAAGTCACGGTGCGGTGTGCGTTTTCGCGCGGTGGGGCCGCGAAGCTTGTGGAATCCACCGAAGGCGGGGAGAGAAAGAGGAGGTCGAGGGTCTAGAGGCCTTGGGAGAAAGAGGGGGCGAGGGAATAAGATGTCGTTGACGCGTATGTAGGTAGGTAGGTACTTTGTAGCGAAGTGAGGTCGGTCCCGTCTTCTTCTGGCGGTGGGGATTGATTCTCTTGATTGATTGATTGATTACATACTCGACTTACCTCACCGCAGAAATCCGTAAAGTAATCCCAACGAGTACGCATTACGTATCTGATAATCGTTCAGCTTCCCGGACCGGCAAGGCTGAAAGAGTGTGTGAGTTGAGCTAGGATTGCGTGATTGTGAGTGGATTTGTAAGGAAGAAAATCGAAGTGAGAAAAACAATATTCATTCGGAATATTCATCGCAAAACCCCCGTTGATCATCGCTTTCACTGCGCCTTGATCATCGCTGATAATCGCACGCAAAGACGTCATCACCAAACAACGTAACAAGCGACAAACACCGATATTTTCTCTCTCGCTTCGCGCAGATCCGTACAGACGCCATGGCTTTCACTATGCCCACTTTCATCCAACGCTTCTTCCGCCCCATGTCGACGGCGCTAGGAGTCGCCAGCGCCGGCGGTGGCGCCGCGTCGCGCGCCCCCATTCCCGAGGGCGCCGAGAAGGCTACCCTCGGCGCCGGCTGCTTCTGGGGCGTCGAGCATCTGTATCGCAAGCACTTTGGCGACAAGGGCATCTACGATACCCGCGTCGGCTACACGGGTGGTGATGCCGAAAACCCGCACTACAGACAGGTGTGCACGGGGACGACGGGACGTACGTGACCCTATCGAGATTCATTTTTAACTATTTTTTCTTTATTTATATATTCATATCATAAATCTGCTTTGATTTGATTTGATGTAAATCGATTTGCGCCGAGCGGTGAAACTAACAACAATACCAGACAACGAGGCCCTGCTCATCTACTACGACCCGGCACGCATCACGTACCGGCAGCTGCTCGAGTTCTTCTACCGCATGCACGACCCGACGACGCTGAACCGCCAGGGCCCGGACAACGGCACCAACTACCGCAGCGGCATCTACTTCCACAACGAGGAGCAGGAGAAGATCGCGCACGAGGTCACGCGCCAGGCCAACGAGCAGTGGTACAAGGGCGCCATCGTCACCGAGGTCGTGCCCGCCGGCGCCTGGTGGGACGCCGAGGACTACCATCAGTTGTATCTGCATAACAATCCCACGGGCTATGAGTGCCCGAGTCACTTTTTGCGCACGTTTGAGCCATTGGAGCAGAAGTGAGTTGTTGTGGTAAGGGATGAGACGAGAAGCTGTCCTTGAGGTGAGGTTGGGAGTTGGGTATGATATAAAAGTGTAGGTTTGGGCATTGAAAAGGGGCGTATACGCATCCGTGTGGTAGGGCGTTGGTTTCTGTTTTCAATGGTGCGCTTTTCATGAATGTGTATGTTCATGCTCACGGCAGTTTCTGATCTTCGTTGTGATGTTACTGGGTCGTTTGTTTGCAGAAGTACATAAGGAGGTATTTACGATATCTCAAAAGGTGTGAATTCATCTCAATACAAAAGTCTTTGCTGATAGTTGTTCGTGTTTGATATTGACCTCTATGATTTGTATAATAGATACTGTGTGAGTCTTGAGATCCCTCCCACAAGGGTTCGTTTTGGAATCACCAGATGTGTGAAACGGGATATGGTCACGTCGACGTATGAAAAGATAGAAACCCATTCGGAGCAAGTAACATCTCGGCATCTCCAACCACCATACCAGGCCTCATTCCGGGAATAACTAGACGTTGGAACGGCATATACGACCTTGATGTCGCCTCAAACATTGGAAATTGGACCATACAACTCAAGCTCATCGTGTGTTTTCCTCCACATGAGCATCGGATCTCAATACGCAGTAGAACAGTTTGCCATTTAGCTGGCCCCTTGATCAGACTCATGAAAAGCCCGGAATGGGAGGTCGGCAATCCCCTGAGTTTTGTGGTGATATGGAGACCGGTTCAGGGGTCGAACCTGATAGATAGTCCGACTGTCGTAAAGCTAGGATCACGTTCAAGATTCAAATGCGTAACTGTCGTTGCCTCTGGAATGGCGTTCGAGGTCTAATAAGGGGCATGATCTGGGGCATCCTGACAAGAATTCACTTCTCCCAAAGAACATCTTATATAACACAATGCATGGAATTTCGTATTTTTTACTTTGTTTTTGATTTATTCTTATATTTACATAACCGTGAAAAACGCCTCTTGCTACCAGCGAAGTCTGTTTGCAGTCGCCTCAAAAAGCAAATCAAAAAACAGAGAGGAGTTGATGTAACGGTACCTCTACAATTATAGCCCTGCCGTGAAACCCTCACACGCAGATATACTCTCCAATGAAGGAGACAACGTTGACCAATTCGTCTTTTTTATCGTAGGTTGTTTCTTTATCTCTGTCCACCTGAACGCCGCCATGAATCGATTTAACGACGGTTGTTCTGCATCATCAGGATCTGGACCATCCGGATGAAGATGTTGAGGAAGTCGAGCTCGAGAGAGATACTCTCGTTGACGGTGTCCTTCTTGATGAGGCCACGCTCAGCCAAGCGGGAGTGGTAGAGGATCTTCTGGACATCGTAGAGAGTGAAGCCACCGAAAACGGCGAGACCACCGTACAACCAGACGTTCTCGGTGAAGGCAAGGGTGCGGACGGCAGTGGCGGGAAGAACCAGAGGAGCAAGACCAGAGGCGGCAACGAGGGCAGCACCGGCCAGGAGAGGACCACCGATGTAGAGGTACTTCTCCTGCTTAGCAGTGGCACCGACGAAGGAGATGGAACCCATCATGGCGACGGTGTAGAGACCGGCGCGAGCGATGAGCGCACCAGGAACGAAGGCAAGCAAGGGCGCGATGAAAGCGGCCTGGGTGGCGTTGAAAGCAGTCCAGAGAGCGTACTTAGGGACGTAGCTAAATAGAAATGTTAGTATCATGTTATAGTCTACTATGATGATTCCGAACTTACTTGTCAGGGTCAACCATCCGGGTTCCAATCATGGTTCCGAAGCTCAGAGCCATACCACCAATGGCAACGACCCAAGGGTTGGTAACCATCAAGCGGTAGACGAAGCCGCTCTGAACCATCTGGCGAGCAGTGAGACCGATGATACCAATACCAAGACCAGTGTGCAGGAAGGTCGAGTTCAAGTAGGATCGCTCGTATTCGGGCATGCCGCCATCCTCACGAGTTTCGCGGTTGAAGACGACGTTGACGGCGAGAAGAGTACCACCGAAGATGGCGCCACCAGTCAGGATCTTGCGCATTAACGTGCCCTGGTCGACGGCCGGGGCGGATCGCTGGTAGTATGATCGCGACTGCGAGAATGCATTCTTAGACGTAGCCTGGAGGGCCGAGGATGTGAAGAAGGTGGATGACTTGGTGGCGGGCTTGTGGAAAGCTCGGATGGGAGCAAAGCTGCGGACGGACGACTTTGCGACTTGGGGCAGTCTTGTCGCAAGGCGCGCGGGCGCCTGGCGAGCCATGATAGTGAAAACCATGGTGTCTGTGTTGGTGTAGTCCTCAGGTTCGAGTCGAACTTAAGAAATGGATGATGGAGAAGATGTGGTTGATGATCGATTGTAGGCGATGTCGGGATGGAAAATAGGTAGAGGTAGGTTGATGACGAAGTTGTTCGGGTGGCGACGAATTGTCTCTAAAAGGTGGCCCATGCATGCACCGTTACAGATTTCGTAATCACCAACGCGGCCCCACTTATTGGTTTATCATCGGAAGCCGCCAGAAACTTCTCGGTCTGAGCTTAACTCCGGCTCCGTGTGTGTCATCGGCGGGCAGGTGACCAGCGACTGGCCGTTTTCCTGCCAATCTCATGATCAACACCGGGCTTCCGCGGCGTTCCGTATTGCTTGTCCGCGGTCTTTAAGAGCCCTTAAGTACGGATTACAAATGTGAGCAACTACCGGGTAGCATGTCGCATCCGCTGTCGTACCTAGATCACAGATCTGTCATGTTTTCAATGAGGCCCACGGAGATAAGACCTTAACAGGTTTTCATCATTCTCCTTCAGTCGGTTTCTCAGGCTCGTTTCCGTTGGCCCTCAGATCCATCTCCGGGTCGGCACGGCGTTCATTCTATCGATGCAGTATCTCGTATTGTTCGACAACCGATACCCTCGTCGAAGCCAAGTATGACGACTCTCATTCTCATAACTGGGCGTTGTTCTAGTGTCTAGGTGTACATTCGGGGTATCACTCCAATCCAATCAGGGAACACTTGTCGTCCCCCTTTTCGGTCGCTCACCGAAGAGTTGATGGAAGGAGGCTTCCAGAGTCTGCAATACGATACCCATACATCATAAAGGCGTCGATGTTTATTCGTCGGCCAATGATCTACCAACCTACCTAACTCGAGCGAGTCTCGGAACGCGTGCCACAATCCAAACTCCTCAACCGTGGACCACTTATGAGCACCTCAAGTATACTAATAGTACTAGTTCAATCAAGGCAACTTCTTGGAAACTCGGAAGTCTTGTGATTGGAGAATCGATCTTGAGTATCGAGACTTTAAGGGATGGAATCTTTTTCTAGAAGCATGGATTGACTCGAAGGCAGGTGAAGATGTACTTATTCGCCTCAACATGAAAATCAAAACGCTGAGTGTTCCAGCTAACTTGATGTCTAGGTATTTAGTAGGTTCAACTCTCGAGAGGCAACATTAGCCTACTCGTACAACGAAGTCTTACACCTATGGGATAGGTAGGCAGAACAATGAAGATGGTGAACGGCTCGGGCCACGAATCGCTGCTGCTCATCGAGCTTGGCAGATCGAAGTGCGGAAAAAAAGGTACGGATTAATTTCCATGACAAATACTATTTATTCACACATGAAAAGTGTTGCTTCTCTCTCCCCTTTTCGTCGAAGACAATGTCTCGTTCTCGACGACCTCCTTTCCCTTTTGGAAGAAATTTTGTTAGCTAAGTAGGTAAGTCATGTCTGCCGGGTACGGACACGAGTCACGATGCCTCGCGATTCACGTGGCTTTTGGAGACCCTATGGGAATGGGCATTTGTGTGTCGAAGACACTCATGAAACGCAAGCCGGACTGTGGGGAAGAGGGATCGTGAAGGAACGGTGAACTGATGATCCTGCACTACAGGATGCGCCCACGCCAGCACTCCACACCACCAACTTCTAGCCTCTGTCTACAGCCTACAGGTACCTGATCCGTACAATAGGGACAGCACCAACATATCGTAGGTAGGTAAGGACGATAGTCTCGCTGTAGCGTCTGTAGGTGATGCTGTTGAATGTTAGACATACCGGTGCCTATCTAGGTACCGTAGGTGTGTACGAAGCACGGAGTAAACAAACACTGAGGACGGAGTCCACACCGATGCCCATGGTTACGATACCTCGTGTAATCCGTACCAAGCGTACCGGGTGTGCACTCTACCGGGTCAGAATCCGTACATACATGCCTCGGCAGTAAGACCAAGGTCGTGGAGGCACATCAAAAGGAGGAGCCCACGTCATAGGCAGTGGCCTGTACGGAATAACGGGGATGCATTGATCTTCGAAGTTGTGCCTATTCCGTACAGAATAGAGACTCTGTGCCAGTCAACGGCAGGTATTCCGTGTATTATGCGCCGATAAAAATAGGTAGGCTGTCTTTGCTGTATGTCTTCGTCTGCAGTGTCACCGTCGTGTGAGTAGGTACAACAAACAAGCTACACCACGCAGCTTTGTACGCTCTGAAAGATGCCCGGAAAACACTAAGAGCTGATTCAGCTCTCCTCTAACACAACACTTGTTGCTGCCGGTATGCTGTTAGAACCCGATTCTCACCTTTTGGCGTAGATGAGCAGATACCGGTGGTGTGGTTTTGGCAGTAGTGCCAGTTCCTACGAAGTACTCCGTAAAGCACTGCAGCCAGCACGTACTAGCACCGTTATCCAGCGTTTTGCAACTGCGCAAGACGACGCGCTAGAAGTCATCTACGGGCTAGCGCAGAAGTTTTTAGCGTGTCCACATGGCCCAAAGCATGCGGTCGGCAGGAAAGCTGTGTGCCTCTTACGGTAAGCGCAAACTTACCCAAAGTACCAGGAGCGCTCTGTAACCGTGGACCCTCGCTAAACCATATTGAGTAAAGATTTTCACATTTAGCGCCATAAATTTGCCATACTAGGCTTGAAAAGGAAGGTAAACCTCGTTGCCTCGTGGCATCGTGGCGATGCACGAAAACCAACCCAGTCACGATACCAACTTTTTAACAGCCTCCCAGGTTGCAAACTGCCAGGTTGGAGTTTACAGCGCCAACCACCATGAATCTAATGTTTTTGGAAAGAGAAATCACTCAGGAACATTGCTGTCGCGTCAGATTTGTTCCCCGTTACGTTTTGTCCAGAATCTAAGACCATAGGCAAAGTGATTAGACGGCCAGTGTCACGGCGAAGAAGGACAGAGTGTAGGGACAGGCCGGCTACAGTATATTCTTCTATGTACTAGAAACAAAAGCT